>VDFB02017252.1:0-29097 GCA_007258455.2 Sequoia sempervirens
AATCCATTATCACCGACAATGGTCATCCATTCAAAAACCAAGAAGTCTGCCACCTTTGCAAGAAGTTCCACATCCAACACTATTTCTCCACTCCATATTACCCACAAGGAAATGACCAAGCTAAAGCGTCAAATAAAACCATTCTTAAAATCCTTAAAAAGATCATCAATGACACTCGTCATGACTAGCACCTTCAACTTAACCCAAACTTATGGGCCTACCACACCAGTATTTGCACTCCTATTGGTGCCACTCCATATTCATTGGTCTTTGGTTCTAAAGCCATCTTACCTATTGAGGTCGAACTACCTTCCCTAAGGGTATCCATGCAAGGGCATATCGACGATGAAGAATACAGTGTATCAAGGCTACATTAGTTAGAATTTCTAGATGAGCGGAGATAAAACACGTTGGTCCATCTTCAAGCATATTAGAATCGTCTCCATCGTAGCTATAATAAGAAAGTCTTGAATCGACATTTTGACGTTGGTGACCTGATGTGAATGGAGAATTCAAAGAACCAAGCATAATGAAAAAACCCAAGAAAGTTCGAGCTGAATTGATTGGGTCCCTATATTATCACAACAATCTTTAGATCAGGAGCATATTAGCTCTCCACTCCTGAAGGGGAACCCTTATCAGAACCAATCAACAATCTGCACTTGCATTGAATCTACACTTAGCTTTAGAGAGCTCTTGTCATGACCATCAAAATACAAAAAAAATGAAAATGAAAAAAATTGTTACCTTGATGAAAGCCTGGAAAATAGACGTCTTGGTGACACCAAAAAAATTAAAAAATCAAGGAAATAGTAAAGAGAAATAATATGTCCAATAGTGAAAACCACTTAAGTGGTGCTTTGGTTAAGTACCATGGTGAAAGCTTGGAAAACAAGAACCATGTGTAGTTGACTTTTGCTCCATCGTCTACCCCTATTCCAATTTGAATTTTCAAGTCATTCGCTCTTCCCATATCATCCATAATAATGCCTGGTTGTCCTTTCCATAACCTGGAATGATTGACATTATGTGTCTTTTCTCCTTTCGTGTCCATTCACCTATCGCATTCCACCCCTAATAAATTGGTCTTATGCCCGAGTAGGGGAAAATACTTGACCTATATCATTGGACCCTACACTTGTTGAGAGGCCACTATATCCCAAAAAGACAAAAAAATCAAATATCCTCAAAAAGACAAAAAAAATCACAAACTCTCAAAAATAAAATAAAAATCAAAACATGTCAAAAACACAAAAACATCCAAATAACGGCCAAAAATCCCAAAAAATAGAGTCAAATTCAGTCATGTCAGTCTAATTCTAGTTGAACTACATTGCCTTTGCCACTAAACATAAGCAAGGCCATTTGTCGATGTGCCCCCGAGGCATTATGCCAGTCCTTTTAGGTTTGGTCAAAATAAAAATCATGATGCAATCCTTTGTCAATAAAACAAAGTCAAGTCATGTTGAACTACGAGGTCTTTGTGCATTGTTACGTAGGCAAGGCCATCTATTGATGAGCCCCTGAGGCCACCTAGGTTGGTCCTTTAGGGTTTGTCGCATCAGTCACAAAAAATTAGACATTGTCAACCATGACACAAGGAGTCATCAAAATATCAAACAAGTCAAGAATCAACAAGACAAACAAGTCAACAAATCTTCAAGTCAACTTAGTCAATTGTCAAAATAGTCAACATTAAGTCAACCCAAAACATCAAAACAATCAATCACTTATGTTATATAAGATGTGTCCTTCCTGCAAGTCAGACATTGTCATTAACCAAATTTTGTCATTAGCCTTATACAAGTAGTCACATGGTCGAAACTAGACTTGATGTCTTACATGACATGTTTCTTCTCCTGAAACTAGGCCTTGTCAAAACAATCAACCTGTCAATCACCTAGTCAATGAAACATCAAACAATCAATCTTTGGCAAACACTTAGAATGGCTGTGGACTTTGTGGGCTATTTTGTCTTATCTTTTTTTTTTTCATTTTTCTGTGGGTCACATTACTAGCTACCTTGAGGATGTCCCATGAAGGATTTAGAGGAGCAAGGATGTCTCATGACTCTTTTCTTTGACTGCTATTTGTGGATTTTCTTGGCAAAAATACCGGGGCAAATTTTCCTTTGGTATGAGTTAGGACATTCCTTGTCTACGACTATCTGTTTTGCAAGTGGACGACCTTGCACACTTTGGTCTATGTCATACCATGGTGTTGCCCATTTGTCACATTTTACCGGCCAATGATGATTAATGCAAAGCCTTGCATAGAAAATTATATATCTTTAAGTTGTCTCCACTAATGCCATGCTAACATCCATGTTTGACGCACTAACATTTCTTTAATCTGCACCTTGACAATGTCCTGTGACACACAAACATATCCTACATACATAAGCATGTTATGAAACATTCTAGATATCATTATAATAATAGGCATCATCATATTAGGTCATTTATATCTACATGAGAAAATACAAAAACATAGAGTGCATCCATATAATATAGTAATTCCATTACATGATATCATATTCAACATGTCATTATCCATTTTCATTTCTTGCATTACAACATACATGACAACATCGAGTATTCATCAAATATACATCACATTGCATAACATACAACATTACATGGCATAATCATAGCATATTATCTTGACAGTAATCATAATACATTCACATAACATCCATAATCATCATATTTGCATCCATAATCATAATAACGAAGGCATCCATCTATCATCTAAACATCATATCATAAATTAAGTCATCCATATTGCATTAACATATATCATTATCACATAACCATATTGCATTAACATATAGCATCATCACATAATCATATAGAATGTATAAATAACATTATCATAACATAATCATCCATCACATAACATCATAAGACTACATATCATAAATTGTTGCCAAAATCATATCATATATTGCTCAAAATGTGTCATAGTACAATGTCAAGATGTCTTATATATAACAAAAGAGAGCTCCCAAGCTTGATGGTCAAAATACAAGTGTCCAAATACATATGTCAAAATAGCCTCTAACTCGAACTACCCTCATCCCATCCTGGTGACTGTCGTGGTGATCCCGGTGGCCTGTCATATGGACTTGTCTGTGTCGGCCTTGACACTTCACTGTTGCTCTAAGACCTGTTGTGTGATCGTCTGCTATGAGACTTGCCGCTACTCAAGGCCTTAGATGCACTTGATTCTCTATGCTCTAGTGGAACCCTAACCTCGTACAAGTCTCTATAATACTACTCTTGTTTGCTCGCTCTTAGCAGTGTTGCAGCCATATCTGCACTCAACTCATTGAGGGTAGCAATGAACTTTATGATCCACTGATCTTCCTCCTTCCTCCTGATCATGGCTATGTCTCTCTCCATCTATAGAGTATCCCACTTAGCACTTGTCATGGTGATCCCAATGACCTGTGCTCTGATGGTGGCCTGTCATATGTACTTGTCTGTGTTGGCCTTGACACTCTGTTATTGCTCTAAGACTTGTTATGTGATTGTCTGCTATGAGACCTGTCGTTGCTCAATGCCTTAGATGCACTCAGTTCTCTATGCTCTGGTGGAACCTCAACCTCGTACAAGTCTTTATAATATTGCTCTCATTTTCCCGCTCTTAGCAGTGTTGTGGCCATAACTGCACTCGACCCATTGAGGGTGCCAGTGAACTCTATAATCTGTTGATCTACCTCTTGCTTCCTGATCACAACTATGTCTCTCTTTTCCTGCAGAGTATCTCACTTGGCCCTCAACCCATCTCTCTTTGACCTCAATGCTCCCACCTCAGCCTCCAATTCTTAGATCTTAGCAGATTCTTGCTCTAGCCATGTCTGTAGATTAGCTATCCATTGATCAACTACACCATCCCCTCCTTTGACTCCTACCCCTTCCAATCCCTCCTCCACATCAACCCCTATAACAATCCTCTCCCGAAGGACCCGCTCTACCTCTCCCATATCTGCCTCCTCCTGTTTGTCCTCCTTCTGGTGCTCCTCCTCCATCTCTACATCCTGGTGTCCCACCTCTAGGGCTAGCATATCCTCATGATGCTCCTCCTCTACCACCCTCTCCTTGGCTACCCTCTCCTCCTCACCCTCCTTGTAGATCGATGACAATGGTCTCACCGCTTGTTGTCTCTATGTCCTCCTCTTGTCCCAACCTCCTCCTCTCCATCCCCTATCATCTCCTCTATCAAATCCCCTCCCTTTTCCTCCCCTCCCTCCATATTCTCGTCCTCCTCGCCGTCCTTTGTCCCCCTCCTACCAAGTGGACCCCTGCCCTAGCGCTCTACTAGCACCAATTGATCAGGATCTATGTATGGAACTAGTCTGTGAGTACCCCACCATGTGTCATACTCGACAGTCATCCCTACATCTGCTACACCCCCTCTCCAAGCCCATTGCATTGGCTATAGTGTATCAATTTCCTACTCTGTAGTCACCATTGGTATCACTTGTCCCCATGGATGCACCTCCTGTTGTAAAGCCTAATCATGAAATATCACAACAATAGTAATAATTAATTGAACATTAGACTATGCAATCAAATGTTAAGGAAATTGAAGAGATAAGCCAAGCAATGTGATCTCCAAATTTGGGCTCTACTAGCCATATACTGAGACTAAGAAAAAAAAAACATTAACTATTATTTGAATAAACGAGTTAGAATAACGTCTCATCTATTTATCATTTCAAACATAATTGTTGTTTCAACATGATTAATCTAAAAGATAGCTTTAAAAAAAAAGTCTTATCTTGGAATGTTGTTCCAATAGGGTAGGTCGTAACACAAACCATTCCTAGATGCAAGGAGACTTAAAAAATCCATTACTACATTTGAAGTTACATTTCAATATATAATCTAATACAATGTGCAAATTCTAGCCCTATGTTCTCAAAAATTAAGGGGAACTCTACCTTGAGAGACACAGTTTCTAGACTTCAACAATTTCTTTCACTCCTTGTTTTTGAAGCAATCTTCAGTACCTTCATTACAAAAGAAGTTTTCACTCACAACGTTTATTGAGTTTATTTAACTAAAATTACCGAGACCTTTTCTAAATAACATAAGATCAAAGTAAAATATATATATATATATATATATACTCCTAATCTTTATAGTGAGAGCAAAAATGAAGTTCATGAATTTTCTTGCTTTAACAGATTGCCAGACTGTGGCAGCTGCCATAGTTGGCACCTCTACATTTCCAGCAAAATTCTATCGACACTTAACATCTCCTGAACATTGCACCACTTTGAAAATAAAAAGGATTTGTAATTATTTGCTTTCCAACATATACTCAACTCTAAATTAATCCATTCACAATTAACAAATTCATCCTGTTACCAAATAGTTTCAAGTACCATATAGTAAACTTTTCAATCTATACTTTAAACATTTTACTCACAACAGCTCAAAATATATCCATGGTCTCTCTTCAAATAGCGTTAGAATTAGCAAGGAGACTCTTTCAGCATTTCAATAGAAGAGGCGCCATGACATTTATGCCTATTTCAGGCGCTTGACAATCAAAAACCATCACAACTATAAATGAATACCCCTAATGCAACACTAGATTGGTATGCCAATCCATTACTGCAACACATTTTAAGGAAAACCAGCATCTAGGGTATCAAATTAAAATAAACAACATTACTGTTTCTTTTGAAAGCCTTGCCTAGGTGATTAAGGAATGACTTCTACTACTAAGAGAGAAATTCTATCAACCTTAATGCTCTTTTTCACTGTTGATTTTATCCATCCCTAAATGAGGGCTTCTTTTCTACATGCAACTCAAATCGTCAATAACACAATGGAAAAGGTTAACTAAAAGAAAAATTTATTTTATGTTGTATAAATTTCAAATCTTTCCTTCTGCTCACCGCCTAGCCACCCCCAAGCTCAACACTAGCTCACTCAAAGCTGCAAACTTAATCATACGCTCACACAGAGCAAGATTGTCTTTTTGGCTCACATAGAGCAAGTCTTGGTTCACATAGAGCTCTAAGTATTGGTATCCTAACAATTCTTTGAACTCCATTATTAATCTAAGAATTTCATTATTGAACTGGGAAAGACTTCAACATAAACAAATTTTCTCACCTCTTTTCTTTGATTTTGATTCTCCCGTACTTTTCTACTCCTTTCAACCTCTTTTCTTGGGTTTCCTTCCTCCTAGAAATTGTTTCCTCCATTCTTCTCAGCACATTCCTCCTTACTCCCACATAATCAATCACTCCACGTCCTTCCTTTTTCTTTTCTCTTTCATTTTTTTAACCCATGTTTCTAGAAAATAATACCTAAAACCAACAAAGAGGGACTATACCATTCCCCCATAATAACATCTAAGAGAAATTTATTTTTGGACTTATTATTCTAATTTCTAAACTATTTTATAATTAAAACGACTGTTATTACAATACTTTTCACATCACCAATACTTCATATTTAATAACATTTCATAATCTTAAAAAAAAAAAAAAAAATATTAAATATTCAATTTTCATCATTAGTCATATTATTTTGTCAAATAAAGATCCCAACAACCAAAATTTGCTATGACCCTATACCCATGAGGAGTGTGCGAACTTAATTGTCCCTCAAGGCATATCCTGTACCTATCGAAATTGTCATCTAACCCGCTATGGCAAATACTACTCAATGATATGGTAGGACTACATTGTGTGACCAATCAAGTATCTAGGCTTCCTACACCATGATAGATGTTGATCCTCATCGGCCCACTATTGATAATCTTTGTACGACCTCTAGAAAAAGCTCGCTCACACATCTATACCATACCTCTAATATCCTGTGTCACCCACACGTGTTTGAGTGACAACACCACCATACAAATAAACATATGGCATCCCATCTCCCAGCTAATGCCCCATTGTTGGACAAAACACTGCAATGTGCTCCCACACCCAGACCATGATAATATCACCCCACAACTCATGCTCTGACCATCCCAATATGTGATATTGTGTAACTGAAAGTAGAACATAGGTAATAGATATGGTCCCCATGCATAAGTTGTCCCATCCTACATAATGCCTGCTAACATCTCCCCATCCAATTGGAAAGCCATGTCCCCTACAGTCTGGAATCATAACACCGACAATCGATTTACACAAGACGTAGTCATTGTTAATTTTAGATCAGAAATGAAGATAAGCATAATAAAAATAATAATGAACAATAAGACACAACAAATACCCTAGGAAAACCCTTCTTCTTGAGGGAGAAAAATCCAACCACTAGACTAATCTGATGCAATGAAGATAGCACCTCTCTAGATTCGAATATACAAGCAATAATGACTTCTCCTTAATATCGATCTCCTTGAAGCAAAACGATGATCTGCTAAAGATATGCGAACTTGTCTTGAATGAAATTGAACTGCCAAATTATGAGAGGGAGTCACCTAGTATATATATACATTAAGGTGGCTTTTCATGAAGGGTCGGCCTCTTACCCAAAAGAGACAACTTTACAAAAATGAGGCGACTTTATATATTGAGTTAGCTTTAATAAAAAAATAAAATATAAATTATTATTTGAAATGAGGCAACACTTCACTTGGGTCGGCCTCAAATTATTTATTTATTTCAATTTTAGGAGGAAAGATAACTCTCGCTGCTATAACATCAATAGTTATATCTATCATATTGCTCAGCTAGAGTCTCCCATTTGATCTCATAATCCTTAATACTAAGCTCTGACGCATCCTCATAATCATAATGGTCATATATAGTCTATAATCCCCATGTGGGATCATATCTCACCCACTCCCCTTGAATTGATCGTGGAAGTATCCTACATACATCCTCCAACATCACCATAGCCTCCCTAGTCGACAAGTGAAATGAACAGGTCTCGAAGTGCCATTGCTCTACAAGTGCTATCAACAACCCTCGATTTTCCCTGACAATGGTCATATAGGTGACATGGTACAACCCTAATCCATTAGTCCATGCTTTTTAGTGGTAAACAACTGATCCTATAGCCATAAATTCATTGGTCGCATCTCTCGAGTGTAGATAGGGGCAAGAACAACCTATGGTCACAAGTAAAAGTCATAGTGTCAATCTAAGACTCAATTAGACCTATTGGACCTAAATTGCACAAGTCATTTTAGCCTAAGTTGGGGCAAAATTTTAGTCAGTCAATTGCATCATTTTGCTTGGCAATTATGTTGTAGAAGTCAATAGCGTCACTATTTTCACACAACTGTGATTGTGTTGTATGCCTTAGCTAATGCATCGTTGGGGTCAATTACGGTCAACCCATAATTAGTTACATCATTTGGATGGCACATGCATCATTTCCCCTGTCATATGGATTGCAATTTGTCGATTGTGTTGTTCCGGCTCACAGGAGTCGCATGAAGCAAATGTGACACACTTTACAATTATGCCACATTGCAGCTGACCCCCCCTTGTTGCCCTAATGATTGCATCATAGTGAGGCAATTGTAGTGAACCACAGTCACCTACGTCGCTCATGAACACAATTGCGGTAAACAACATTCGCTACAATTTCCTGCTAAATTTTCCTAGCCCCGAAAACATGAAAATAAAAAAAATGACAAGGTGGGTTTTGAGTACTTACCGGGTCCCTTGCTTCCTCAAGTTGGCAGAAGGTGCAGACGCGATATCCTCAATGTGTGGAGTGTGGAACGAGTGACATCTTCTCAACTTATCTCTCCTCAAAGCTCCCAAATTTCTAACTTTGACATGCACAAATGAGCAAATTACCTAATCAAATGCATATTTATTGGCAATCAAACTAGTGTTTCTAGGGTTTGCATTAGGGATGTGTATTGGACACACTATTTGGCCACTTCAAACCTATTTTTGACTATCCAAATGACCTCTAAATTCATTTTTGTTGCCACCATTGAAGTCCTGACTGTCAAATTGGCTTTATTGGAACAATTTCCAAATTTTTTTATTTTTTTCAAAAATTTGCAAAAAAATTTCAAGGGGGTATAAGTTCACCTTGGTTACATTGGGGCATGTTTTGATTAATTTTCTTTGACATAATGCAATAAACTGCATTATATCAAAGAGGGGAAAAATTTAGACACTAAAAATTGTCCTAGGCCTGTGAACTTTATTTCTTTGTCAATTCCCCCTTTTTTCCTAATAATTAAATAATCTTTGATTATTTAATTATTTTCTAAAGTCACAAGTCTTCTATTAATTAAATAATTTTTAATTATTTAATTAATTCATTGCTATCTTTATTTCCTATTTGATTTATTTATTTAATTGTCTACCTTCCTTCCTATTTTGAATTAAAATTATTATTTAATTCAAAAGTCAACCTTTCACATGTCCTCTATAATTAAATAATGTTTTAATTATTTAATTACTTATTTCGCTCTTGAAACAAATAATTTTATAATTGTTTGAATTCCTCCTACAACCTCTTTTTTGTGCCGAATTCATTTGTGCCCATCTTGACTCTTGACATCTCATTCATTTTCAACCCTTGATTCAATTATCTTATAATTCAATCTTATCCATTCATCCTTATCTTTGCCCTAATTTTGCCCTAACCCTATTTCATACTAAAACTTTCATTCTTGGCCATTGATTATCACATCTCTTTGATATTGAATCTCATCCCTTCATTCAAATTTGTCTTTTCTATAAAAGACCTTGTCCTTGTTATTTTAACATCTACATCTTGTGCTAATGCAAGTACATGTTATTAGTGTGAGACAACAATCTTCAATATTTTGCTAGGCATTGTCATAGGCTACTATTGCATACTCAAATCTGAGGGCAATTATCATATTCAAGCAAAATAGAGAAGGGAAATGGAGGTGAAGCAATGATGGCATGAAGCCTTTATGGTGATATTGCTTTATATTTCATGTTTTTATGCTTATTTGTGCTCCATCATTGGTTTAGGGTTAGTTTTTATGCTGTTTTACTTTAACATAAAATTTTACCCTAGATTACACCTTGACTCAAATGTACTAATCATTATCCCATCAACATGACAATCAACTTGAAACACTTTGTTGAAGCCAAGTAATTCTAAAATTAGTTGTTCAATCACTTTTTCCTTTATAATTTTAAATATATTCTTTATTTCAATTATCTTTAAAATAAATTATTTGTTACCACACTTCATTGTTTCTATGATAAGGTTATGTGTGCAATTAATGATTCTAATGAATTATCTAAAAAATTACCAAACCATGAAATATCTTTATTCTCAAACATTTCTCTCTTTTTTTGGTGGATGGTCACTCTAAAATGTCACTTCTATGATAAGGTTATGTGTGCAATTAATGATTCTAATGAATTATCTAAAAAAAATTACCAAATGATGAAATCTTCTTGCCTCAAACTTGCTTCTTTGTAATTGTCGCTTCACAATGGATCTCACTTTAGAATCTATCTACAAGACTTATTGGGATATTGTAAAGCCTAGTTACATTAAATTTCCCTTCATGAAGTTTACTTTTTAAGTTAACCAATAAATTCTCTTCCATCAATGTATGTAAAATAATCCTTAGAAGCATCTAGTATTCCTCTTCAAGTCTCACGTATCAAGATGTCATCCAAATAAACTATTATAAACTTAATAAGAAATGTTTCAACACTTCATTAATTAACCTCGTGAATACTTTCTCAATGTATTTTTTAGTTTGAATATAATAACAAGCCAATCATACAACCCATTATTTATCTTGAATACATCTTTCCTCTTATCCCCTTCTTAAATCGATACTTGGTGATATCCACTCTTCAAATCCATCTTAGTGAAGTAGGTCTAGATCCACTTAATAAATCCATCAAATCAACCATATATGGTAATAAAAATCTATATTTATAGTGATCTTGTTAATGGCTCGTGAATCCATACACATACACCATTATCCATCTTTCTTGGTTGCTAGTATGAATAAAACCACACATGGGATCAAACTCTTTGATCAAACCCTTATTTGGCAACACTTGTATGTCTATTCACCTCTTTGTGTGTGTGTGTGATTAAAACCATATGATGGTTAATGCTTCTAATATTGGAAATCCATCTAGTAATTCCTTAGAGAGAATTTTAGCATATTCATCCAAATAATATTTATGTTATGTGGAATTTCATCCACTCTACATGTTACCACAACCTTGTGGATTTAATAATGAAAATAAAGATTTCCCTTTCTCCATCACTCTTAGAAACCATTTTCCACAAATCAAATAAACTTTAGGACATCTACTTTCTCACAAAACATCAATTTTTTAGTGTTACTACTATAAATTATGACTTTATAACACTTACCTCTAGATTTATATATAGTTTTAAATAAGCTCTTCCTTTGCATCACCTCACTCTCCTCCTAAGATAGTTTCAACAACACTCTCTTCATCATGATGGATTCTCCATACTTTGATCCTTTCATGTGATTGGGTGAAGAAACATTATCTTCATTTACTCAAGAAATATAATTCCTAGCTTCATTTCCTCTACTCTTATTTTGTTGTACTTGTGGAAATTCTAATGCCCCATGGACAAGTTATCCCACCTCCCTTGAGGAACTCCCTTTTTCTCTCTCATATTTTGACTATAACTACTATTTATAAAAGTGTTTTCATCTTCTTTGTGTATACGATGTCCCATACCACTATTTTCTTGGCCTCTTGCCTTGAAGACCCTTCCTTTTCCTCTTGAATTATTTTTTTGTCTCCTAGATAAATTCTCTTCCACTTTTAAAACCAATTTGATGAGACTATTCCATTGAAATTGATCTCATCATGCCAAATTCATTTTGAATAGAAACATAGAGTCCATTAAATATATTGAATATAAGCCTTCCATGCAGCCTTTCACATTAATTTCCTTTTGCCTAAAATTTTATAATTGCTCAAACAAACTCATATGGTAATTTGAAGATAAGAAATCAACCTTAAACTTTATAACCATCATATTTCAAGAATTTATTTTCTCTTTACATTTTATTTTTATTTCTATTTATGTGTAATCCCACCACAAGGATGCATGACCTATCAACCTAGTACAAGAAAAAATTTCATTTTTGGGATCCTCTATTAACTCATAGTCAAAGTATTTCTCCATATGTGTAATCTAATTTATAAGCTCATCATAGCTTAAACTATTGTAGACATCCAAATTTGATCGCTCCCATACGATCAAATTTACCTCTTTATTCATCCATTCGTCAATATTAATTTATTTAATTAATATTACACTTCCGCCTAAGGTTCTTAAAGTATTTAATTTAACAATTAAACACTTTATCTTGTACCTTTTTCCTCTCTAAATTAAATAAATACATCAATTTATTTAATTTAGTCATTTTAACCTTTTTGAATTAAAATCAATTTAAAATTCTTTTTTTCTCTCTCCTTGTCACATCCTCCATAATCCCTCTCTAATTTGGATTAATTTAATTAATTCATGATTAAGATGTGCATCCTCTTAATCAAGGATTAATGTCACATCCTCCTACATTTTCCACTTGCTTCTAATCTCTCATTAATTATCTTAATCAAGTATTTGCACAACCTTAATCAAAGTCATTAGCCACTTTTAGCACCACTTTTTAGTCAACCTTTTCATTTGCCTTTCTTGGCATTGACCCTCTTTCCCATGTGAATTTTTAATTCACATTTTATTCATCCTAGGTCTCTCTCCTCCCCATGTGAATTTTTAATTCACATTTTATCCTTCCAAGGCTTCTAGAACATTTGACTTGTCACCTCATCCACATGTGACCAATTCCCACCTTTTTGGAGACCCTCTATTATCCATTAGATTCTCTAAGAATGTGAATTTTTAATTCACATTTATTTCTCCAACCACTTTCTCATTTCCTCATGGAGATTTTTGAGGAATTCCAAAATTCCTTCAAATGTCACTTTCATTCCCACTTGGGAACAAGAAATTTCTTTTTGAGGAAGCCTTCTCACTCCCCAAGGTATTTGGAAGGTACTTGTCCTTCCTCCACATCATGTACTCTCCTTCCACATCACCTACACATCATCTCACCTTAGCCACTTCACATTCCACATGTCAAAATGTGAGGGCTTGTGAGTCCTCAACTCACCTTAGCCCTTCATCTTGGCCTTGTTGGAAAATTAACCATTGAATTCTCTAAAGAATTCAAATTCTTCTATAAATACCCCTTCCTTAAGGGCATTTACAACACTTAGTCATTTTGTGCACTCATCTAGCCATCCATTTTATCTATTTGCATTTGCATCCAACCATATAGTTAAATCTTGAATTTAGCCACATCAAGAGCCATCCAAGGAGCACACAAAGCAATCAAATTCAAGGGCCAACTAAGGAGTTTCAGCAGCAAAGAAGGTATAATCATCTAACAATTTTCATTTTAGTTTTATTTCTTTGCTTTATTATTCCTTAGGATAATCTTGAGGTGTCCCTTTGTGTTCTTCCTCATTGCATTTTAGTTATTTTTCATATTTAGAATTGGAATAATGTTTAGGATCACAACTATAATGAACAACCATTCATTAAAACAAAATCATCAAATTGAAACAATTCTTTTAAATCATAAATAAAGACATATTCAATTCAAATAACTAAACACTCAACATTAATTAAACATCATTATGACTCAATAAGAAGACTCATTTCGTATTTGAATTTAGGTATAATGAACCATTAGTATGTGCATGAACTTATCTATCAATAAGTCACATAGAGTTTAAATTATTTTTAGTATACATGTGAATACAAAGAGTTTTTCCTTCACGAATGCCTTCGGTGATCTTTGAATATAAGAGGGAGAGAATTATTAGAGTATTTTACCTCCAACTATATATTGGTAGTCCTTCACACACCTTCCAACTAGAAGTGACCCTACCCTTCACGAGGGTGATAGATAAAGGAGCTTATAACCTTACCATGTCATTTGAGAACTAGTGTAGTATAGTATGTCACATATAATTTTTCATACAACCCTAGATACCCTCTAGCTAAGTATGACAACTTTGATTGAATGGAACCTATTAGACAAGTGAACTAACAATGCAAGCAACATTTCCATTACTCTGGAAAAGTTTTGAAATATAAAAATTAAATTCCTATACAAATATGTGTGTTGTTGTTCACACATCTCTTTCTCAAACTTTTCATTAAAGAAGACCTCAATATTTTCACATGAATGCATTATGGCAACATATAATTATGGTGATTAACTTGTTAAATAAGTAAAGTATTGATGGGGTTAATTGGTAATTATCTTCAGCTATGTGGCAAATTCATCAACTTTGTAGTTCACTTGAGATGGTGTCCTTTGTTCATATGTATCCCTAGGGAATGGAAAAATGCAACAAATTGTTTGTCTAAATGGGATTCAAAGTTTAGGGATGATTAGAAGATGGATGAGTGGGAGAAGATTCTTGATGATTGTGCTCATAAGCTAAGAACATTGATTCATGAAGATATGTGTGGTCCTTGAATGAGCTCTGATTTTCTTTCTTGGATGGCTTGTTATTATTTGGCTCTTGGTGGTTGGATAGGCCTTTGTGGCTAGAGCTTTTTTTATTCTCGGGCTTTCTTTGACTAAATTTTTTTTACACTTTTTTATATAAAAACATATAATTATGGTAGATAAGAAAATAATTCTACTTAACTTGGGATTATTCCGAAAAAAATTGTAAATTTTCCATATATTGAGATAGTTGTATTCCCATGTATCTTCCTAAGTTCAATTCTAAAACTAGCAGCATTGATAATAGAGAACGTATATATGCATATTTATGTGTATGCATATATATGTATATATACATAATATATACATACATATGTGTGTATACATATGTATATACACACATACATAATATGCATATATATACACATACATACATAATATATATACACAAAAATATCCTAGGTCATAATTCCATCATTTATCCTGATTATCCATTTTCCCCAAGTCCTAAATCAATTTCCTAAGTTCTAATTCCCAATACATGTCCCCTTTCCACATGATTTAATTAAATACCCCTCATAACCACCTAAAAATAAATAAAAGAAATTAAATACTTCTTTTATTTCTCACCACACATCTCATAACTATCTCATAAAAAGACAATTTTAGATTAAATAATCCCTTTTATCTCCTCCCTCCATCTCTCAACAACCCAACTAGCTTGACTCAAGTCATCCATCTAACTTTTGATCTCAAAAGTTGATCTTCATCTTGCCGAGTCTATAAATCTACTCTCATGAGCCATTTTCAAGATGAGGATCTCGAATCTTTGCAATCTTCATGTTGTTGGTTCAATCAACCACATTCATATCATTTTGAGCTCATCAAAAAATCAAATTGTTGGTAACATTTGATTTCTTTTGTATATGCATTTTGAATCTTTTTGCTTAATCAAAGGTCACATTTGATATAGATTCAAGGTTTTAATGTTTCATTTGAAATATTTTATTTTGATTTATATTTTATATTGAAATTTTTGGCATATGCCCAATAGGAATATTTCCATCTTTAATATATAGTTTTTCAAGTTTTTCTAACCCATTTTTAAAAAAATTAAGGTTTTCATGGGGAAATTTGAAGGTAAACTTACAGGGATTTACAGTTTGGAAGAAAGTTGGATGGAAAACCATAAATTTTAAAGATTTTGTTTACATAATTTTGGAGATCATCCAAGCAAGTTGATGAGTCCAAACAATGACTCAATTTTGATAGGGATTATCATATGTTTGATGTTATTTCTATGGGACTTTAGCACCTAGTTATTGACACTCTTTATGTTATTTCCCTAAATTCATGAACCTTGGGCATGAACTTATCCTTGTGACTTTTGAAAGTATTAACCTGCTATGTGATATATCTATGTTAATTTTACATGTGATTGAATGAATGTTATTCTAAGGTGATTATGGATATGCAATTGTTTTGTGAACACTAATGTCATTATGTAGGTTCACATTAAGATGCAGATATAAATGAAGCTTGCAAAGTGGAAGAAGTTCATGCTAGCTGGTCGGTTGCTAAGGAAGTCAAAAAGATGGTCATTAAAGAGGTCAATGGAGGGAAACTTCCAATAGAGGGAAACTCATAGCTCATGTGGAAGTTGTAGCCTACCTTTAAATGATCATGTATGTTAGTTGAGAAAATCTAGGAAGTGTTGTTGTGCTAGATCCTCGTTGAGGCAAGTCTGGTTTGACTAAATCTAGCATATGCATAACTTCCTCCCTCTTTTTCATGCTTTAGATAAATGGCATCCTCTTATTTTGTTGGAGTCGACTACCTAGTTAGTTAGGGTTGATTAGAAGCTTTCTCTCTATAAATAATGGTCAGATGCCCCCTTTCACAAGGTTGGATGTTTTGATATTGTACTTGCATTTTCAATTTCAAGTAATACAGTCATATTGCTGATATGATGTAATCATGTTTTCAATGAATAAAATGATACTTTGATTTTTTTCATTTGAGTTAGCTTAGGGAAGACTCATTCAAGGGGGGCCACTTAGTGATAATTCCACCCATTTAGTCTAATAGTTACTTTTATGTTTAGTAATTAGTTACGGTCTCAATAGTTGTTTGTTCTTGTAGCCATTAGAACTCTATTTTGTGACTGTTCCTGCAACCAAGGTAGTCAGAGTAACTCCCTATTTGTTTGTTGAGATTTATATTTTTGTCATCCATTTCAGTTTAGTTGTTGATGCTCAGTTCAGTTATTGATTCATGCTCAGTACTTATGTTAATTTCTCTTAAGCATTTTATTTTTAGTATTGTTCCTTTCTAGTTATAGAATAAGGATGACTACAATTGAGTCCTAGTGCACAGATAGTGCTAACCCATTTCAAGTTCACGTTCCTAGGTTGACAATGAAATGAACCTTCATGATGAGCAAGATAACTACTTAGTGTAGATATCTAATTTCTAAGTCACAACTTTAAGGGCTTAGTTATTGAACCATTAGAGGAGGCCAACATTTTTGGCACCATTGTCGGGAATTGTGTCAAACTAGGAAGTTCTTTGGAGTCATTTTTAGTTTCTTTATTGTCGTAGTATCTCAGAAGTTCATTCTTAGCTTACCCTTCATTTTAGAAAGGTAATGATTTGCTATTCTTTCACCAATTCTTTGTGTGAGTTGGCTGATACTTAGTTAATACCACATGCATAGAGGTACTAGAAGAGATGCTCATGGGAGATTCCTTCCTAATGACCCTAATCTTGCTAACTAGCTAGTTGAGTTTCAAAATCTTCCAAGAGATGAAGAAGAAGAGGAGGAAAATCATTTTGCTAATGCATTTTCCAATTTGAATAGTTCTGAAACTTCCTTTGAAGACCAAGTTGCCCAAAACTTGATTGAGAATCCATTTTCTTTGGCACTCCATCAAGCAAATATGGCTAGTGCAAATCTAAACAGACCTAACCAACCATCTTTTCCATTTCCTATCACTTACCAAAATGAAGTTGATAATCTCAAGAACATCCTTGCTTCAGTTCTTCCTAAGTTTTATGGGCTTGTAACAGAGGACCCTAACACTTTCTTGTTTGAGTTTGATATCCTTGGTAGAAGCTATGATTACATTACTGATGCTCATAGGCTTAAATTGTTTCCTACTACCTTGAAAGAAGCTGCATTAAGATGGTTTACGATCTTAGGAAGGAATATTGTGGAGACTTGGGATGATGTGAAGACAAAATTTCTTGAGAAGTATAAAGAATATTGTAGGTGCAGTGATATGAGAGGAGATGATATCTTCAGGATGCAGTAGAAGGAAGATGAAAGTTTGGAGGATTATATTTCAAGGTTCCTATTTTTCCTATAAAAATATCCACATCATGCACTTAATGAAGAGTCTCAAAAGTTTCTCTTCCTCCACTAAATAAATCCCTATGATTAGCTCCCTTTTTTGCTCTGTTTTTTTGCTTCCACCCACTGTTTTAATGTATTTTTCTCTAATTTTTTGAAAATTTTGGCGTTATTTATTGGGATGGCACCATTTTTGGCATTTTTTGTATCGATCAAAACAAGTAGGTGCTATTAGCATTGGGTTTATCACCAGGTTTAGTGTCGAATTTAGCTCTAGGTTTAGCTCCAAGTTTAGCGCAAGTTTTAGTGCCAGGTTTAGCTCTAGGTTTAATGTCGGGTTTAGCACTGGGTTTAGCATCAGGTTTAGCACTAGATTTAGCACCGGGTTTAGTGCCTAATTGTTATGATCTAGCAAGGATTAGGGGTTTTAGAACAAAAAATCCTTCCCCAATATTCACTGGCCTTCAATTTCTTGCCTACATTTCACTTGCATCTAAAGATCCCTCAACCCTCAACCCTATTACTTCAGCCATATACTTCCCTAAACACTCTGCCCCTCAACCCTTAACCATCAGCCTGAGCGCTTTAAACTCTTAAACCTTCTGCACCCTTTACCCTCAGGCTAATACATCAACCCTATACCCTCGACCCCAATACCATAAACCATTAATGCTATAGGGTCCTCAAATCCCTAAAACCCACGAAGCCTCTACCCTCTACCCTTAGAGGTACCCAATACCAAATACTACCCCGCCAACCCCTCAGTACGCCCGAAACGCAAGCCAAAATTTAACCTTGTCCACTGGCCACCACCAAGCCTTAATCCCCTCAGCTCTGCGGCTCTCAGCCCTGCCACTCACCCTCAGCCCCATAAACCCCTAATCCCTCAGCCCCTATACTCTACCCCTCCATTGGACCCTGACTAATGATACCCCTCAGTCAAACCTATACCCCTAAATGCCACCCTCAGCCCAACCAGAAATCAGCCCTAAACCCTTAAGCCTAGGCCTAAACCCCTTACAGCCTTCTACCCTCTACCCTCAGCCTACATACTTCCCTGTGGGTATTACCTAAACCATCAACCCTATAGGTCCTCAACTCTATATACCCTCAATTCTCAACCCTCTACCCTATACATTAGCTCCTCAACCCTCATATATCTTTGTCCCTCCCTCCTCTTCTAATCTCCTCTCTATCTCACTTCTCCCTTCATCTCTCGCTCCATCCATACCTCCCTCTCTACCCTAATCCCTCAACCCTAAACCATCAACCCTTAAACCCTAATTCCTCAACCCAGTGTTGGTGTGTGGCGACTGATCATGCTATACTATATAAGGCCATGGTATGCTTTTGTACACTTGACATGTATCCTCATCGAGTTGAGTCGGGCGAGACCTCGGGGCCGAGGGTTTGTAGGGGGGTGAACCCAACCCGAGAAATTTTCCTCCACTTTTTCCAATTCTCATCACGAAAAGGGAAAAATCTGATTTTGTAGAGACAAAATCTGGAAGCTTCTAAAACTTGTTAAAGAAAGGGGTTGATTTGGGTATTACGGTATGATGAAAAGGCATGATTATTCACAAGATTGTATGGGGTTTTCCTTTGGACCAATAAAGTGGATAGGCTGCCCGGTTTACGATGAATGTAGCCTAGATTACAGGTGAACCGTTGGAATTCCTACGTGTTATAATTTATTACGTGTGTGTTTTAGTTTCTTTGTTTTTACTAATTAAATCTGCATTTTAATTGTTAGATATCTCATATCTAACCCTAACACCGGTATACCCTCTACCCTATACATTTAGATCCTCAACCCTAACCCTGCCACCCCTCCATCCTTCTTCCATCAACCCATTCCTTCCTTCCAATCCCTCCAGCCTGGGCCCTATTACCATGTTCCTCCTTCTCTCCATTCCATCCTCACCCCTTCCATTGGATCCTCAACCCTCCTTCCATCTCCTATCCCTCCCTCATCTGGTATCCTCTCTATCTTTCTTTCTCCCCACTTTCCATCTCTCGGCTCCATCCATCCTCCTCTCTACCCTAATCCCTCAACCCTAAACCATCAACCATAGAGCCCTTAAACACTCCAGCTTTTACTAAACCCTAAACCCTCAGCCCTTGTCCCTTAAACTGACCTCTACCCTCTACCATCAACCCTCAACCCCTAGTATACCCTCTACCCTATACATTGGACCGTCAACGTTATACGTCTCTTGGCGTGACTACAATGGCCTAAAAATTCAACTATATCCCTTTTGTACATTTTATGGCACAATACACCTCATTTCTACATTCAATCATCTACAAATTTTCCCATGTTTAAATTTTTTGAGTAAAGGATAAAAAAATGTTTTTAAAGGATAATATGAAGATAATAGTATGATCTTAAATTTGAGAATTTATAGCATTTGAATTAAATGACATTTTTATCTTCTTTTCAATTAAAAATTGTAATATTTAATTTGTAACATATTATAAAATAAATAAATAATAAAAAAATTTATATGTTGAATATTAATCATTATTTAGAATTTATTTTTCACAATAATAATATGAATGGTTTGGAGGAAATGCAAGAGATAGATCTATTTAATTTAAAAAAATCTTAGGGCGCAAGGAATCTAATGTAATATCATAATCACAATCACAATCACACAATTTTTTTAAATTATAATAATTAAAATCATAATGTAATGATTAAATTATATATTTAATTCATTTTCATTTTAGTTTTATTTAAATAAATATTTTAAAATTAAAATTAATAATTGTTAAAGATATTTTTCATATTTTTATTTTATATAAATAACATCAATAGTTTTTAATTGTTAATTGAAAATACAAATTAATAAATTTAATAAATAATAGTATTTTTTTGTTATTAAACATATGTATTTTGTTTTCTAAATTTATTTGAATATTAAAAGATTCAATGATTAAACATATACACTATACGTGATTGTGTGGGAGTTTTTTCACATCAATATTTTTGCCGCCATGACGAGTTAGAACAAAATACCTAAGCCCTAATTTTCAACTCTCATTTAACTTAGTTTTTTCAAGCTCCCTCGCCTTGCACATGCAACCATCATTAGGGTTTGAAACCTTGAGCTTTCTAAAGGAGTATTTGTTGATTTTCTCATTGCTTTTGAGAGTTTTCTTCACAAAATCTTTTGTTGAGGCCGAATTAGGTAAAGCTTTCATGGTTCATCATTTGTTTCCACTTATCTGAATGTGTTTTCAAAGACATTTCTTCTCAGATTCTCATCCATTTTTCTCTTGCTTTACTTTGTCGATGCCTTGCTTGTCTTGAGGCTGACATCAAATCACTTCTAGAGCTCGCATTTCTTCAAACAACAAGAAGTTGAGTAAGTTTCTATGCGCAATTTCTCTATATCTTACCTTTGCTTTCTATCAAAACAAGCTCAATTTGGACTCAATAGATACAAACGAATGGGTGTTTTATTTCTACCATGCATCCTTATTATGAAACCCTTCTATCTTGGCTCGACTTCTCTGGACTTAGCTCACTAGCAAAAGAAATGAAACAAATCATACTCTCCATATTTGGTTTGATCAAACGATGAAAGATTTTTTTATTTTTTTATTTTTTCTCTTTCCTAGTGATAACTTGGCCATGACCTCTCTAGAATATTTTTTCTATTTCAAAAAAGAACAAAGTGTAAACTTTTCTTTATTATATTTTTGAGCCTAAATGGAAATTACTAAATGACTATGTTTTTTCCCTCAAATCCATACACCAAATTGTTAATAGTCAAGCTTTGTAGTGATATTTTCAAATAAACTATCAAGCACAAACAAACAAACAAACAAACAAACACAACTTCCTACTAGCTAAAATAAAGACCAATATTCCATTGTAATCAAGGTTTGAAGGGAAAATAAATGAATGCTTACTTTTGGCTAATGTAGAGACTAGTAATTTTACATCAACAAGGGAGTGTTAAACAAATTGAACAGCACATGACTCCAAAAAAAAGTGCCAAGTGATAAAAAAAAAGCTACCACTTAATGAATAACAAGCATAAATATACAGCTTGAAAAAGTTTGATGCAATGTAGGGGAGGTCTTCAAACAACCAAACTCAAATTCTCTTGTTTGACACAAACTTTACCCAAATTCTCTTCACTGTACCTCGATTTCACAAGGCCAAAAAGACTCCAAACCACCAAAAATTGATTCCAAATCTCACCTGACCTCTATTACACCTTCAACATAATTTATTTGACAGGTTTAAATAAAAAAGCACTCAAAAAACTTTGTTTCATCAGATTCACAAATTCTTGTGTTCAAGGACTTAAACTCTTGTAGTAGTCCATATAGTTGAAATCAGGTAAATCTTCAACATAAAATTGAATATCCTAAAAAAAAAAACTAGATTCTAGGACCCATCTGGGCCTTCTAAAACATATCTCAAAACCAACTATGGTTACTTTGGACCAACCTCTTCAAATTTGGACTTCACCGTTGTCCTACAAGGCCAATTTTGACCCATTTTTCAAAGAAACAACTCTTATAACTTGCTTCCCCTCTAATTTTCCACTGATAAGCCACTTATCAAGTCTCAAAACCTTGAAATAAACCTTCCCCTTAAAGAGAAACACTTTCTAAAACACCCAATTAGAAAATCCTCACTTCATGTCTTTCCAAGGAGGGTTTTTTGAAAAACTATGATCCAGGCCTTAAAACACTTGGCCACCACTTATAAAATGCTTAAATATGTTTTCACACACCTAAGAAACCTTCATAAATTACTTCCCCCACAAATTTCACAATTTCACTCTTTTTCACTCATTTTTGCAACTAGGCTTCATGCCCATTGACCTCAAATGACCTGCCCCTGCTCCCTCAAGCCTCTAAACACATAATAATACATTAATAGACCCATTCCACTTAGTCACATCAGTTTACAAAAGGTGGAATAGGTTGAACTCTATTTAAGGCCTCAAAATCCTTGTATGTACAAATTCAGACCAAATTTTTGTAGATCAACAATAAATTTGTTAAAATTAATGTAGAGCATCCAAATATGATGAAAATCAAAGATAGGTCTGTCCCACACTTGATCCAAGCACCTATAGAGAAATAAGGCCCTATACAGATTCATACCAAGACTTGAAATTGCTGAAAATGTTACAAAAATCAGAAATTTCTATAAAAACAATGGCTTTTGGCTTTCTAATTTTGATTAAAAGATTGTCAAGGTAGGTTGAATATTAGTTTTATTGTGTTGAGTCATGATTATAAGTGGAATTAGGTCTAAAAAGGTCATTGGTAATGTCTTAGGTGAATAGGAGGGTCAAAAGTGAAAATATTGCAAATATGCAAAAAGTTGTGAATAATAAACTTGCAAAAATTCAAAATTTGTAAAGGCCAACGGTTAGTTGGGGTTTGAAAAGTGGTTGGTCGGTTTGGAGATTTATTTTTGGGTTGGAAAACATTTAAAATACATGTACACCTCATGATGGGGTTTGGAAAGTTTCATTTTGAAAGAAATACCACAAAATCTATTAGTTTCTTTACATAAATTTTGTGTTTTCAAGAAATCTGTTGCTATAGGCTGAAATGCTCATCCGTACAAAAGTACCACATACCAAGGGTGATGGAATGTTTTGATGGCATGTTTTAGCTTTCATTTGAATCAAGTGGGAGGTTCTAATATTGATTTTTGAGTGAGATATCTTCATTTTTCCCCCTTTTAGCTGAGTTTTGATTACTAATGTAATTGCAATGTTTCTTATGGTGAAGCAGAGATGAATGATGGTTTTTTCTCTCTAAAAGCACAATTACTTAATTTGAGCAGAGTTTTATTTTACTTACTTCCACTCTTTCATATGATTCAATGGATATTTATAGTTGTTAAATCCACGAAGATGTGTATCATACTTCACTCAAAGGCTTGATCTCATTCATAGGCATGGGTTCATAATGCATTTTCCATGGTTTCAATGTTGAAGGTGCATATTTATTAGGGTTTTTCCTTTGAAATAGTGCACCTTTTTCCCTTTAGTGCCGGGTGAAGATCATCAATCACTTTTCCATCTTAAAACTTGCTAGACGAAGGAGGCTAGTGGCATTGCCACCTCTAAAGTGAGCACCCTTTAACAAATTTAATTCTAGATTTGTATTGCTTCTGGATTCGATTGTGTAAGGATTTTTTTGCATCAACGTTTCGAATCACACTCCGTGATCCATCATCAGGATGAAAAACCGAGATCAGTCTGGACAAGGAATGAACCAGGAGATCGTAGTCAGGATAATCAGCGTCGACCATCATCCATCGGTCAGCAGGATTCATTCCATCATCCGCGTTTCCGTCCGTCACGTTCGAATCCGTTCACGGAACCAATTCGGCTCATCAAATCATGAATCGCTCAGATCAAGAACCAGTTCAGGAGAAATCAAAGTCATCCGGAAATCGGCAAATAAACAAAATGAAACAAATCAATAAATAAAGTGTGCTGGATAGGATTCTTCATAAATGGAAGAAGAAAGAAATCACAAAGTGACTCAAAAATAAATAAATAAATAAATAAATAAAATAAATAAAATAGAAATTTTTCTTTGTTTTTTTCGTCTTTTTCTTCTCTCGTTGATTTTGTTTTGTTTCTTCTTAAATGGTCTTCCTTTAATCTTTTAATTTATTCAATTTTGCACTTTTATTTTTCTAGTTTTCTCTTGTCTTATTTTTGCTTCTTCTTTTTGATTATTTGTTTTTGTTCTGTTCTTTCCCTTAAAAAACCTTTTATTTTCTCCTTTCTTTTATATTGTGCTGGTTCCATTTTATTTGGTTTGTTTTCCCCCCTTTTTTAAAACTCTTTTCATCTCATGATATATATTTATATATATCAATTTTAATACTTATTTTGGTGTATTTCTATTTTTTTCTTTTGATATATTTATTTTATTTTTCTTTTAGTGTTTTCTTACTATCTTTCATTCCAATCTTATTAAATAATTTTAGATAACTCTTCTAGTAATTCTTGTTTTTTAGTTATCTCTTTGGTTTCATTTAATTCTATACTATTTCTATTTTATTTATTTATTTATTTATTTATTTTTGAGTCACTTTGTGATTTCTTTCTTCTTCCATTTGGTTTGTTTCCCCCCTTGTTAAACTCTTTTCATCTCGTGATATATATTTATATATACCAATTTTATTACTTATTTTGGTGCATATTTATTTTCATTTTTTGAGATATTTATTTTATTTTTCTTTTAGTGTTTTCTTCTTTTGCTTGTTTTCGCTTCTTGGTTTATTTATTTATTTCATTTTTATTCTATTATTTCTTTGGTTTCTCCTTGTTCTTAGGCTCCTCGTTATATTTTTTCTTTCCTTTTTATTCATTTTTCTTTGTTTTTTTCGTCTTTTTCTTCTCGTTGATTTTGTTTTGTTTCTTCTTAAATGGTCTTCCTTTAATCTTTTAATTTATTCAATTTTGCACTTTTATTTTTCTAGTTTTCTCTTGTCTTATTTTTGCTTCTTCTTTTTGATTATTTGTTTTTGTTCTGTTCTTTCCCTTAAAAAACCTTTTATTTTCTCCTTTCTTTTATATTGTGCTGGTTCCATTTTATTTGGTTTTATGTTCATCTTTTTTTCTTTTTCTTTTTTTCTCTCTAATATTGTCCTTGAATTACGTGCATCTTTCCCTCCTCCCCCTTCCTTTTTATTCAGTCTGAGTCTGCAATCATTCATTTTCTCCTCTAGCTCTCTTTCATCCTGATGATGGATCATGGAGTGTGATTCGAAACGTTGATGCAAAAAAATCCTTACACAATCGAATCCAGAAGCAATACAAATCTATGATATGGATTGTGGAAACCTACTATCTTTAAATTTAATTCTTATCAAGTTGGGTATCAATCACTAATCAATCTGCCCTTTTTTGGAACTGGAGCTTATTTTTCTTTGGTTTCAACCACACAAAAATGTGCCCTAACTTTTTATTTTTACTTCTTTAGAAGAATTCACTTAGATCCTTGCTATTGTTGCTAATTAGGCTAACTAACTCAATGGCTAGGCCAAAAAAAATATGTGCCAAGGGAAAAGAGCATTTCTAATTCAAACCTCATGCCTTATCCATTCCATAGTCCTCTTTCTTTCATCGTAGTCAACACCAACCGAGAACTTCATTGTTTTCTGCTCTTGCATACTATTATTTAAATGTCATCTTTTATTAGACTTGTTGATGATCACTTCTCTCTATCTAAGAAAAGAAAAGACAATGACAATATGACTTTAAAAAATGACTACAAGAACCACAATTGATTGGATGGATACAAGATCAAAAGCCAAATGATGACAAAAGGGAGCACAAGAGACGAGTTTCATATGGGTACCAACATGAGGATAGGTTGTATCTATTTCCATTTAAGTTCCATATATTGATCTATTTCATTAAAAAAAAAAATTTAACCCAATAAGATTTAATTTCATCATGAATCCTCATTTGCAATCATCAAGCCACTGGAAGGAACATTTTTCCCTTTTATTTTATTCCTGACATAGCAACAACTAGAAGTTTTCATGTTATTTTCAAAATTGTTAGTTATTTGATGCTAGCTTAACTTTTCTTGCAATGGTTGTATAGGATGAAAACAATACCATATCAAATTCATTTTTCCCAAGTCCTACTCTCTCAAGGTTAACAATCTCAATCTCACTAATAGTGATTACTAATAAAGGTAATTCCACCAACTCTATCAAATAGTTTACTATAGGAACAATAAAAGTAGACGTGGTGTAGGAGCACCTGTTTGATTTCTAGCCTCCATGAGGCCAAAATGTACTAAGTGCTTAAAGAGTGCCAGGGGTTCATTTAATAAGGTTTATCAAACCATTTGAGAGGTTTTTGAGTCTTAGGAAGTTATATTTTAAGTCATTTGTCAAATAATATTCAAAGTTGTTCCATATTGAAAAAAATGTCAAAAAGTGCAAAAAAAAGTTGTCACAATGTAAAAACTTGAAAAATAATGGAAGTTGAAGGGTCATAGAAGTTATTTGAATAGTTTTATGCAGTTATATAAGTTGGAGAGCCTTTAATAAGGCATTGTGAATCATTTGTAAGGACGGTGGAAGAGAAAATTGAAGATTTGTAATGAAGAAATCATATTTTCACTATTTTTCCACTTTATTCTGTTCTGATGCATGGTATGGTTTGTATGGACCATTTCATGGTCTACGATCACATGGGATTGAAATATTGTTGAATCTACTTTATTTTGGATTTTTTTTCATTTAATTTGATTAAGAAATGTGAAAGTTATTGTGTTTTTGGTGAAGACAGCCAGTCCAAAAAACATATTATAGAAATTACAGTCAGAAAACATGTTAGTACGGCCTTGTACAGACCTAAAACATGGATGGATGGAAAGGTATTGATGTAATGGAAAAATTTTATTTTTACCAATAATTTTTATAATTCCATTTAAAGGGCCAAACAATCCAATTTCTAAAAATTGCCCTGAACATAGGGTTTTTGGGGTTTGTATACAAAAAAAATGTTTTTCTCTTGATTTGTATGGTGGAAACTCATAATTTTTCATGAGAAGGTTTATATTAGCACATTATTTCATGTTCTAAATACTTAGACCAAATTATGGTGGTTATCATATGAAATCATGAAGCCCTAGGTCTGTATTTTGGGCAAAATCTGAAAAAGTGACTATGTACAAAGTTGTTTTGAGGAATTTGATTATGGTGAGTGAATTTTTCTTGAGTATCATTGTTTATAAGGGGATTTTAGAGGTATTTTGAGCCTTCTCTAATCAATTTTTGGTGATTTCATAGGTTTGAATCTTTTGTTTATTAACTGCTCAGACATAGCAGCTTGTTAACAGTGATATTTAGGAATGGAAAATGAGGTTTTTTTGAATGGTGATTGATGAATTATCGGGAAAAAAGGATGGGAAAGAGTATAATATGTTTGTGTAGGTATAATAACACATGTATGTGGCATTGGAAGGGGGAAAATGGACTTGGGGTATGTATTTTCAACAAACCCTCATGAAACAAGTAAGGAGTTGGAATGGTAAGGGTTTAGAGTATTGATTCATTAATGTAGGGATCTACTAATGAAGTTTGTTGTTTTTGACATATTTACATCTATTGAGTTTCTTGAATGGTATTGGAGCCATGTTGAAATTCTGAGTTATCATTTTGGTGTTGAGTTTCCAAATTGACAAGCTTAGGAATCTACAAGTTTGAGTTTGAGTTCATTGTTTGGTGATGTCAAATGTGTTTTGAGGAAACTACAAGTAGTTGTATGCCTTAATCTTAGATTGGTTGTGTGGAATCAAGTGGTTTTTGTGAAGTGAATGATGAGTTAAGTTGTGATCCTCCTAGCACTGCATCAAGATGCTTTGAAAGGAACTCCATGAAAACCAAGCTCTCTAAATGGTATATCAAACTCTAGTTCAAAATCTTTTAGATGAGGCTGCTCACATAGCTTTGTTACTCACTTGCAAAATCCTTGAAAATTTGCATTGATTTTATTTTTCTTGTCCCTCTCTTGTTGTTCTTCCTCAATTTCATTAGGATCACACATTGACCTTATTTCCCCTCCTAAAGTTTGCACCACATCCATTGTCTCCACATAAAATTGGACATCCTTGGTCTTCTTGGGTCACACCATGATATGGTTATGCAAATGAAAATGAAGCAAAGTAATCATCTCCTTCTCCTCTGACTGGAAGAATGCATGCTTAATGTTTTGATACATGATATAAGATCTCTTCTGCTTTCATGGTTGAATACTAAAATCCATTATGGTGGGCCTCTAGAGTTATAGTCATCTTTCTTCCTCTTCCTCCAAATGCTGGCATATTTTACTAACGTTTATTAGAATTGTTGCATGTTTTACATCACTGGAATGACATATTAGCTATAAATTTTATGAAATTTTATTATGGTACATGCACTTTTATATGATTATGATTTTGTTTCACATGTTGTAATATTAGATATATAACAAAAAAATAAATTATTGCATGAAATAAATAATAACTTTTTATTTTAAATGTTTTTTTTGTAGAACACAGGTCTTCCAGAAATCAAGATGATCCTCGTGATATATAGATCTAGAATATGTTGGTTTTGGTACAGATCACATGGCAGAGGATGATGATGACACAAATACAAAAGACACTAAGGTTGTTGATGATGATGATGATGATGACAACGATGATGATCACGATGGTGATGATGAGGCAGTTGTTGGTAGTAGCCAGTGACATTCATGATCATA
>VDFB02017253.1:0-15662 GCA_007258455.2 Sequoia sempervirens
AATTTTTAGTTATAAATTAATTTCTTTATAATATATTTATTATAATATATATAATATATGTATTAATTTTAAATTATATATATTATATATTTATTATAATATATATATATATTATATTTAATAAAATATATATTAAATGTAAATTTATATATAATGTATATATATATATATATATTATTTAATATATATATATTTAATATTTTCTCTTCTATCCATTAAGCGGTAAATTAGAATGTTAAATTAGTTTGTTTTAAATAAATATATTTTAAAAAACATAATTATATTAAATTAGTTCTATTTAAATGTATTTATTTGGGTAGTTTATTTTATCATCAAGTCGAAATAAATGGAGTTCTTGTAATAAATCGATTTTATTTAAGTTTTGTTTTGATCGGGATATTCTTGGGATTTTAAATGATATTCTAGAGGTACGCATTTAAATGATTTTTTTGAATACCTAAAAATAGAACTTAATCTAAAATGATTATCGCATTGGTATTGAGGAAATGAAAATTGATGTTTAATCAAACATTTTATTTAGAATATTGATTTCAATTAATTAATTTATTTAGTCCATGTTGAAATATGGACTAAGTGATTTAATTAAAATTTAGTCAATTTATTAATGCGAATTTGAAATAAAGACTAATTTATTTGGTCTAAAAGTCTATTTATCAAAATGTTCCAATTATAGAATACAATTGAGAAACTTAGAGATAACGAATGTTTTATTTAATCAGATGACTTTATTTGTCAAATGCTTGACTTGTTTATAATTTGGTTTTGATTATTGCAGGTAATTGAGACAAATGAAATTAAATGGATTGATTTAATTATAGATTATCTTAAGATGATTTTGATACGAAATAGAAGCAAAAGTGGATTTTATATTCAAATGATTGATTTAGAACGTTGAATTTTAATAGTCACATGATTTATTTTAAAAAGGTAGAATTTAAATGATCAAGTGTTTTCATTTTTAAGGGTTGATTTTATTAATAAGGTAATTGGGAAAACGAGACATAATTATTGGTTTAACTCCTTAAAGTTGTCAACGTGCTTTGGGTTATTATTGAGTTGTGCAGATAAGGTTAATTATTTACTTAATTTCTTGTGCGACGTAATTGAGTGACTTATTATTTAATCTAAATGTTTTGTTAATCAAATGGTTTCATTTATAGTATAAGATCGTGAAACTTGAGAAATGAATGATTTATTTTAATCAGATGAGTTTATTTATTAAAATGTCAGACATGAATATAACAGTTAAACGTAGAGTTAATGATTGATTATTTTAAACAAATGACTTTATTTATTAGAACGCTTTGCTTAGAGAAGTTAATTGTAAAATTTAGAGTAAATGATTGGGTTGTAACTCTTCAATGTTGGGAAGTGAATTTGGTGTATTTGATTGAATAAATGCAAGAATGAAAACTGTGATTGATTGGGTTTAGGAAACCCTAACATTAGATATTGAGTTGCCTGGAATTCTTTTTATCGTGTTTCTTTCATTCTCAATGTTGGGACAATGGGGTTAACCGTCTAAGTAAGTCTTCCAGAGGAGTTCTCTAGGATGGGATGTTTTGTGTAGAGGTTCAATTTGTGAATCGCCTTGGGAATTATGTAGTTGTATTATGTTGTTGTACCCGGTTTCCATGAACGGGGATTTGTGCCTCCTTGGGAATAGGAGAGGGTTATGTGGTTTGTACCTCCTTTGGAAGGAGTGCAGTTTGTATTATGTTTGCCTCTAGTGTTTGGAGAGGATTTTGACCTTGTTGCCTCCAATGTTTGGAGAGGGTCTTGACCTTGTTGCCTCCAGTGTTTGGAGTGAGTTTCTTGATTTGTTACCTCCTTAGATTGGTGAGGTCGTACTATCTAGTTACCTATTGTGGTTTTCACCGTGTGTGTTGTCTTAGAAGAGTGGCTTGCAATGGGGGCCGACACACAAAGTGGTGTCAGGGATAACCCTTTGCAAGTTGGTTAATTCAGTGATAACTAAATAAAATTTTAGAAGCTTAGGTTGCATCAAACATTAAATAAGATTAATTATGCCTCGCTCATGGACCCAAGGGCTTGTTTTAGACTTGGGATGAGATGAGAAGGCCTGGAATGGCAAGATCATCTATCTCGTCTTCACGAGAGGTATTTGATTCCGCATGAGTGAGCATGGGTGTCAGGATTTCGGTAGAGGCCACCAGGATAACCCATGGTGTGGGGGTCAGAGCCTAGGAAGATTCTCAGAGGATATCCCTTGACGAGCTATGTGATGACACTCTTCCTAAGTCAATAATTTGTACTTGGTATTTGTGACACTCTTGATCTATTCTATGTATGGAAACAATGTAACCTATGTCAGTGTTGTGGGAGTCGTACCTAGAATTGTGCGTATGACCATTCATTTCATTGAGATGTGTACTTGTATTTACTTCGTATCAGTTTTGTGTAGCCTGTGTCTAGTGGTAGATGGCCTTGTGTGGGAATTCCTTGTTACTATCTCCTAGCATGGAGGGAATGGGACCTTTGGGTTCCACGTGGTCGGGTGGCATGTGCTTCTTAATCCGTTGGTTCTTCTTCTTGTTCGTGTGGACGAGATTTCCAGTTGGAGAGCTCGTGAGATCCAGTTCCTTTCCTTGCTTTATTCTTTCAGTTGATCTTGTTTATTATTACCCTCATTTGTTATAGAGGTGGAATTTGTAATATGTAATCTTGATTATTGGATTTATCTCATTCGGGGAATGAGTGTTGTAATTATGTTGTAAACTATATTACTAGAATCATGTGGCATTTATTATTCCTTGATGTAAATTATTATGTATGGAATGTATGTGAACTTAATTGTTAAGTAAATTAAATGTGGTGGATTTAAATTCTTGTTTCTTGTTTGGGTTTTAAGTAATCTCAGTCTCGTAACCTTAGAGGTTGTTGGCAATGGATAGTGATCTTGCATGTTCTTTATACTTAAACAAAAAAAAAAATAATGCGTTTGTTTAGTAAATTGCAACTTTCCCTAGGGTTGTGTGGCAGGGCATTACACATGGTATCAGAGCTCGGGTTAAAACACTGGGTACTCTGGGATTATGTTGGACCCATTATGTTGTAAGTTGTGTAGGTTTATACGTTGGGCACTATGAGCCCATTGTATTGACCTAGTTGTTTTACTCCTTCGGGTGGTTTTCCTTTTGGGTTGATGTCTCATGTTTGCCTAGAAGTTTTCATTAGGAGGTGTAGGTCCAATGGTGCAGGAAACCACTGGAAAGGATAAGATCCTTGGTGTAGTGCGCAATGCACCGATATCCTTTCTACTGGAAGAATGCATTATGGATGATTGTGTAGTGTGTGATTGTGGTGTGTGTAATGTGTGTGGTGGATGACAACCAGTTTTGTTGACTACTTCCACCCTTTGCATGTCTTGTTGATGAATGCTTGGAGAGTTGGTTAGGCCACGAACCTACGAAGAAGTGTGTTTTGATTGGTCTCCTTCTTGATGCATGGCTTTTTGGTTGTGTAAAAGGAGGTGACCCTTGAGAGGTTCTTGAGTGTGGGTGTAGTGTGATTGTTGGGTGTGTTCCAAGTACTTGTTGGGGCGAGATAGTCATAGGACCTCTTGCCTTGAGTGCCTTAGTATGGCATTTTAGAGAGTGGAATTTACCAACCTTTTCTTGTGTTGTGGAGGAATGATGCTCATGTTCTTGAAGGCTCTGTTTGACCTTGAGAGTGCCAAGGAGTTCCTTGGGAGTGTAGTCCCTTTTGGAGTCTTGTTGTCTTCCTTCTCCATGCAAGTATTTGATGTGTATTTTCTTGTGCCTCACTTCTTTGTGCAAGTGATTGCTTGATTGACCCTTATGCGGTGTTGGAGTGCTTTTACATGTAATATTGAATAGAGAATTATGAAATATGATAATAGGAAATGAATGAATATGTTGTTAATTATAGAGATTTGTGCATGCTCTCATGTGGTTGATGCATTGTGTGGAAGTGAGTGTGTGATGATGAAACCATGATTGCATTCATGCCTATGTTAGAACTGTAAATATCTGGTCTTCTCTCTTTTCTATTGGGTTAACGAAGATACTTGTCCTTAAGTGTGTAGGGTATTGACACCCAGGATATGTTGTATCTTATGAGAAAATGTTTATGTATACATGAAGGTTTGTTTTAGTAGAATCAAACCTTGGGTAAAGGACTTAAGTCCCCAAGTTGCATTCATAATTATGAAAAAGGTATAGTATAAATAGAAAAATTGTTTTGCAGCAAATAAAAGTATAGAGAAAAGGGATTAGTGAAAAAATTGCATGTTAATGATAATTGCATAATAGGTGCATCTTGTTGGTGAGGCCTATAGTCCCCAACATTATTGTTGAGTCTTAGGAGATCATATAGGTGTTAAATTACTGTACCTGGATTCAAAAATACAAAAGTTAGATGAACATTGAAATGATATTGTTGCACACCTTACCTTGAGTAAATGTTGTAATGATATTATATTAGGTGTGGCTTTATGATGATTCTTGATGATGTGTATTGGTACATAGGGAACTATGTATGTTAATCTATGGTTATGTGATTTGGAGATTTGGTGGTGGGATGCTTCACCATGTTGATTGTATAGGTTGATAGTGTGCTTGGTTGTGTTGTGAATAGCACGGGTTGTTGTTATTTTATAATGAGCTATGGAGTGATTCAGTTTTTGAACCATTAATCATGTGTGAACTTATGAAGTTTTTTGCTAGGGGTACTTGCAGGATTCTAGGAGTAAGCTTGACCCTAGGGGGGGAGGATGTAATACCCCTTTGTTTTGGATATTTGGATCAGCAGTGTTCTTTGTATGTTTGATTATGCTTATGATGTGACTGTGGAACTTGGTGATCATTTGATCATGAATTGATTAGTGATGTGTATGTTATATTAAAATGTGATGACTGTGTCTGAATATGTGTTGAATTTGGAGCTTGGTTACTTCTGATTGCAATAATTAAACAATGTGAAGCTATATTTTGATGTGATTTTATTTTGATGCCATCTTTATGACATGTTTTGGAGTAACTTAGAAGATATTTGATAAAATGATTTTTTATGTTGTTGATCATATCATTGATGTTAGATGTGTCAGTTATTGATATTGTATTGGTGGAGGGGACGGGATTGTATCGCTCGCTTGCGAGCACCCTACAATTCTGAGATTTCCTCTTCACGGTGTGTTTGATCATATTATATATATTGCGTAACGATCGATACGCCTCTTTTGTTGCAAAGCTGATGCTAGCTACATCGACCTGAATTTGAAGTTTCACAGGTTTGAGCGTGTCCATTTACCAACGGTAATCGATTGGGAGATAGTAGCTAGGTTTTTCGTGCCAAGTCGTCACCCTAGTCATAGCGTGTTGTCGGGTTGTCGTTGGGGTTAGTTGTTTTAATTTGGACAATCTCCCCTTGAGTATTTATTTAATTTCAAAGTTTAAAGTTTATTAAATGCTAGGTGTAGTTTAATTTGTGACTAAATATATTTAGTTGCAATGTTGAAATACGATTTATTTTATTGATTTATTTGATTTAATTTGTAATGCCCCGCCATGCAACCCTAGAGGAAGTTGCAATTCACTACTTAAATGTACCAATTTTTATTTTTTTTGTTTAAGTACAAAAACATGTAAGGTGAATTCATATTGCCAACAACCTCTAAGGCCACGAGACAAAGATTACATAAAAACCCAACATCAAATAACATTAACATAACTGAAACAATATGCACTTAAGGAAAAGATACAACATACATTCCATACAAGGTAAATTTACAACCAGGATAAATAAATACCTCAAGATTCCAATTTAACATTTAAATATAGGTAATATATTACATAACTCATTCCCCGAATGAGGTAAATCCAACCAAATGATTACATATTACAAATTCCACCTCGATAACAACTAAGGGGTAATAAAATACAATAAGAACTGAGAGAACAAGGCATGAGAAGAACTGATTCCCACGAGCTCTCCAACTGGAAATCACAAACGCACGAACAAGAAGGCTAGGCAACCACCAGCATGCATACACTCCACCACGTGAACCCAAAGGCTCCTACTCCTCCGTATAGGGAGATAGTAACAAGGTGATTTCGACAAGCACCATCTACCAATAGACACAAAAGCAACACAAAAACCGAATCAAGAACAAGAAACATATTCTCCCATATCACTGGCCATCATGGTTATAAACAGCCCAGAGTATGTACCGAGTACAATCACTGCATAAATAAACTAATGGTACAATACTATACTGGATCGGCTATAGGAGGAGGTTATCGTAAAGGGTTGCATGGGATCAAGGTCTTCCTTAGGTCCCGACCCTCTAGGGGTATCCTTCGGAAACCCTCAACCGCCTCCCGGCCCCACATGCATACCAGAGCGGAATCGATTATCTCTCGTAAAGATGAGATAACGATCTTGCCATTCCAGGCCTTCCTGACTCATCTCAAGTCTCGTACAAGCCCTTGAGCCAATGAGCGAGGCTAAATTATCTTATTAATGTTCAAAGCTACTCTCTCCCTAGTAAGTTAATTTAATTTTCACTTAATTAACCGACTCTCACACGAGTTATCCTGGTACCTCTTTGGGTCCGGCGCTCATTGAAAGCCACTCCCCTATCGACAACACAAAACTCAACCACATGCCAAGGGTAGACAATGCACTAACACTTAACTCAAATAAACGAACACCTCAACAGGTAACACATCACCACGGATGTCCAAAACTAAAACCAAAACGTGCACTACCCAAGGCTAACACAAGGTTGACTAACATAATTGAAACCCACATAACAACTGATAACTCGACTCAACCATGAATCACAAGGTCACACAACCCGTTCAAAGAACCAGGTAACCACTTGAGCTTAACTCACACATAATCCAAGATAGCCAAAGCAAAGCATAAGAGACATAGCATCATCTCAAGAAAACACTGCTGGAAGACTTACATGATCAACAAGAAATGACTTACAGCCAACAATCATACAAACTCACGTAAACCACCCATACAATAAATGAACCCATAGCAGGAAGATTCACAAAACATTCACTCTCATTCCGCAACATCGAAAGCGTACAATTAAGTACTGAAACATTTTGGACCAATAGGTAAACTAATGTTCAGATTTCCTAAATCCATTCAAACACAGATTTCATAACTTGCATTTATCCAGTCAATTGATCCCATTTCTAATCACGACATTGGAATATATAAAGAACAGATCATTTACTCTAAATTTCGTAACCACATTCATAATCTCAGAGGATCTCCCACTGTGACATCCAGTTTTAGTTTGTTTTAGGTTTGCCTGATAGATGCTTTAGTTCACTACGATACTATGTTGTGTATTCTCAGTTATAACTCTGACATTATGATGTTTTTATACTCTATGGATGATACATTGACGTCCTATTTATCTGGTTATGTTTCTGTGATGTTACTGAGATAGACATATATTTGATATGGTTTATTAGCTTACGATTTTTCATGTGGTTGTTATGTTGAGGTGATTAGTTTGATGATACTGTGATAGATTCATTCATGATGTGGCTTATTGTTTATGACTAATGCTTATCTTTATCATGTTGTTATGATTGTATATGATTGATCTTGTTTGTTGTGTCGGTGGATAAGACAATGTAGCATTACTCATTCATGAGTACCCTGCTACGTTGCAATTCTTATTCACAGTGTGTTTTCTAACATGAGTATATATATATGTTTTAACATTGATGTTTCCCTGCAGACACAGGTACTGGGTAACGGCTCCACCTGCTTGTCAGGTCTGAGCGTACCCTAATTCAATAGAATTAAGTTGTTGGAGGTATTGACAGGTCCTTTTAAACCATCGTTCGTTTTCGAACGAGTATCTCTGTGTTACCCCGTGTAGTTCAATTTGTCTTGTCGTGTTCAAATATTTATTATTCTATGCTTATTTAATATTTATTTTATTAAATGCTTATTAATGTTTTAACCAATGTTAATGATTTTATTTATTAAGTTAAATTAAATAAGTTATTAAATTTATCAGTGAGTTATTTCTTTGCAATGTTTTAAATTAAAATATTATAATTGCTGATTTTATTGTGCAACTTGTATTATGTGAAATAGATTTTATTAAGGAAAGATATTTTTGAAGAGATAAGAATCTTTGATTGACAGTTAAAGGTTTGTTCTGATATTTTAAAGATTGAGTAAACTGAATGAGCTATTTACAATGCAAAATGAACTTTCAGTTAAGTTTTGGTGATTGAAAGTGATTTGCATGAATTAATATCTTTTGGAAAGATGCGTAATAAAACATTCACGGGATGAATTCAGAGGGCAGCAGTTTTTAGCAAATTCTTACACGGCAATTGCTTCAGAAGAATTTTTCTTTTAGGATTTTGTTTTTAAGCGTAATTTTGAAGCTGGGTTGATTGGCAATTTTTCATTGAAATCTGGTGAATTGAATTCGGAGTTGACAGAAAATTCAAGGATTAGTTTTTCAGCCAGATATCAAAATTTAATCAGGTTTTCTTCTTATTTTAAATTCTTGAGTTCAATTTTGGAACCATAATGCTGAATTTTGTAGATTTGAAAGGAAATTGATTTGCTAAACTTGCACAAACAGCAAAGAAACGAAATTAGAAGGTTATTCGAACTTTTAAGTAGAAAAGTATAAAATCATTCTGCAAATTATTATTCAGTCGCCTGTAGATCAGTGTTATTCAGCTTATATATATATATATAACCTACTCATTAGATTTGTGAATAGTTTCTTTTAAAACTTGACATATTTATCTTGATGCCAGTTTTCTTGATAGATGATAGAATTTTGATCTTTACCATAGAGCACCCTATATGTGATTGCGCGCAGCCTCCTACTTTTTATGATCTCTGTATAACTTTTGATCAAAGATCTACTGATCATTACTTTCTCTGCTCTTAATTTTCATCTGGTATAATGTTTCCTTCTCTGCCTGCACTAGTTAGCTGTATGTTATTTTACCCGTTAGAAATTCCAGCGCTGTCTTTTGTCCATTGGAAAAGGAAACTCCAAATAGGTGTCGTATTTATCTTATTCCAGCATCTGCGCCCAGCTTGCTATGTTTTCAATAGTATTACTATCAACCTGCATATACATCACATTCCTATTGTATCTACCAATTTATATTGATACTTCAAATTATGGAATAGTATTATAAACTTTCAATTTGTTAAGGTTATCATTTAGGAGGCATACCCAGTAGAATTACTCGTGCTTTCCTGAAATCCATTTAAAGATAATTTAATGTGCTTGAACTGTGATAGAAGCGTCCCTATATATCAGATAAATAATGCATGTAAAGTATTTTTATTTGCATGGCAATTCATAATTCAATTTTATTATATTTCTTTCTATCATGCGTCAGAAACGGCTTGTTTATATCTACAGATATTACACTTTCTGCATGCATCTCAGGTTTAGATTTTATATGTTTTATATATATCATACGGAAATATTTTATATTATGAATATATTCCATGACATAAATAATGCTGTTATATTCAATTGTCTCTTAGGCGTCCATTATTGGTTCATTCACATATGTTTGTGCGTAACTATTAACATATGCATATAGACCACTTCTCATAGTATTCTATCAATATTTGATCTTTATAACTCTCCCTTGCACTTTGTCTCATGCACTGTATGCATGGCGTCCCTGTGTGTGTACTCAAGTTTATGTTAAGATGGTCTTATATTTAAAGTATATTCCCTGTAGACTTAGATCTTTGTCGATAGAACCTAAAATGTCCTTCTGATATCTATTGAAATCTACAAGCTTAACTCATGCATTTCTTAAAGAAAATAATGGTTAGAAAGATTTTACATCTTATAACCCGATCTGAGATCTGATTCCAATTGTATTATAAGCTCAGTGTATCTTCCTTAATGAGGCGTAGGTCTTTCTGTTAGTATTTAGAGAACTATAAAATGAAGATTTATAAGGAGAAGACATCTTTTTAATAAGCACGAATTCTGCTAAGTCCATGATATACCTGTCTGTGTATGATTCTGCTAGCAGATTTACATACATATACGCCAAAACTTTCTAATGCTATGTTTTATATTTGTAAAGGTTTCTTTAGGTTCTTACCTGTAATTGTCTCATGCGTTGAATGCATGGAGTTCCTGTTGATACTCGTAGTTGTGTTAAGTGTCTACAAGCTATTATAGTTAATTCTAGTTCGACTTGCCTTTGCATGTAATATTCGGTGGTCGAATCTTTAGTCTGAAAGTCATAAATCTATTAAGTGTAAGATAAGAGAGAGTCTTTGTACGTGAAAAATACATAAGGCAGTAACTTTAGTTTTGAGTTATTTTGATTTGGGTAATTGAAATTTATAGAATAAAGAATTTATATTGTTCTAATAATATAATATTAATAAATTCTATATCTTGAAAGTATTGGAAATACAATAACGTCTATAGTTTATATTAAGTAAATTCTTTATTTATTTAAATTTGTTAAATATCCCAGAGTTTATTGAATTCAGCGCTGTTATATGTCTGATGTAAATATAAATATATCTAGGTCTTAAATAGTATAATGTTGTTAGAACAATTGGTGTTGTAAGCAATTGGAATGAATGTTTAGCATTATACGCAAATTCATAATAAAATTATTTGGGTAAGGCGTGAGTAAAGTAAAGTTTAGGCGCAGTAAACTAATGTTATTTAGTTATTCATTATAGATGCTTATAGTTAACTCAAGTTGATTTATGTACTAGATGTATGGCGTTTTGTCTAAACCAGTTAAGTTATGATATTCATTTGAAATCTATTACTTAACTCTAGTGCGTATCACCTTTGTTTGTGAATAAAGAGGCAGTAACCTTGTTAAGAAAGTATATTTATATAACTATTAGTTGAAAGATTTTTATTAAGTGCAAGAGTTAGTTAATAATGAGTATGCATAAGAAAAAGGAAATTTATAATGTTCTTATGTTAAAATGTTAGTTACCTTTTAGTTAATAAGTTCTTTATAGAGTTGATTTAAACATATGATTCCTAGACCAATATAGATACTTTTTATTTATTTATTTATTTAATAAATTGTATCGTAGGAATTAAGTAATTTTTTTTAATAAAGGATCTCTTATTATTTGTATTGAACAATAATAATAGTTGAAATAGTAAATTGTAAGACATTCTATAATGTCAATAGATTGTTATTTTTGAACTCTTAATTCATGAAGATTAAATGAGTGTATTTGATGAGATATGTACATATTATGGGAGTGAACATTTAATGTTATTGAGTTTTGATTTGTTCTTCTTTAAAGGCAAGAGAAGTGAAAATGGTATTGTTATGTGAAATACATATTGATTAATTTGCTCGATTTCAAGTATTTTTACTTGGGGGTATAGCTTTGTATCATTTTGTGGTCTTTTGAAGTGACATCCTAGAGATTGTGATTTGCCTCTAGTTAAGGACATAAACATTCTGGTTTTGATTTTTGTGTTGGATAGCTACCCCTAGATTGGTTTTATGTTGAGTCATGTTATAGAAGAGTGGCTTGCGGTAGGGGCCGAAATCCTGAAGTGATTGTCTGGGTAACCTATCATAGGTGTGTTAATTCAGTGAAAACCTAACTAAATAATTATGGGTTGGGAAGTTATAAACATTAATTCAGATAAAAGTGTGCCTCGCCTATTGTCTTAACGCTCGTTCAGGTTGAGAAAAGGTTGAGAAGGCCTGGAATGGCAAGTCGTCATCTTGTCCTCTTGAAAGATGAAGTGACTCCACATTGGTCTACATAGGGGCCGGGAATCGGTAGAGGCTACCAGGGTAACTCTTGGAGAGAGGGTCGGTAGTCTAGGAAGATTCACCAGGGTAACCTATCCCGACAATGTGATGACACTCTTAGTCTATATCATGATGGTGTTCTTTGTGTACAGAATTATTTTGATGTGTTGTGTTACTGAGGTTTTAAATGCTATGATTGTTAACGTTATGTCGTGATGTAATTTGTAAACCCCGTAAATGTTATGTTCTGTCTTCTTTTCTTGTGGACCTGTCATTTATCTCCTAGCACGGAGGGAGTGGACCTTTTGGTTCCACGTGGTCGGGAGGAAACCGTGCTCTATCTTCCTTATATTTTCATGCAGATGATCCTAAGCTTGCAGCTAGTTCCAGTTACTTCTTTGTTCGTGACTGATGATGCAGAGCTTATTCGTGGATATTTGTGCCAGATGTTAAATGAACACTATATGCTTTGTAAAAGATACCTCTTGTATAAGAGTGTTTATATTGTACCATCTTTGGATGTAATGAGATTTATTAAAATCTCTCTTGTTGTAAACTGAACCTTTGGATTCTCGAATATAATAAGTCTTGCAAACTAAATCATTCTTGGCATTAAATTTGTATTATGTTTATGATAATGTGTTGAGTTTATGTGTAAGGTTTAAGTAACGTCATCTTGGAAACCTTATGGCAATTGTGTAAGTTAAATATCTTTAAAAAAATAAAAAAAAATTGTTTGGTTAATTTCATTCTTTACTCTTTGTTTTAACGGTAACCAAGGCGGGGCGTTACAGATGGTATCAGAGCACTAGGTTCTAACACTGGGTACTCTGGATATTAGTAAGCCCATTACGTTGTCCTAGGTGTTAGACTCTATAGTTCATATTATCTTATTGCCATTTATGTCATGTAACTTAGACATTTCAGAAATCACTCCATGCCATTAGAATACTACAATTGTTATAGCCTGAAAAGTTCTCTCCTTCCTCGTTAGGTGGCTAGTGTCTAGTCACGCAGTGTCGTATTATACAATTTTTAAGATTTTGAACTTTCTTTGTGATTATTGATGACTATATGTTAATTGCGAAGGTCGACAACTTGTTTATATTTGGTTGTGATAGTTTAGCCACACTTTGTGATCTCGTTTACTTGTGACCCTTGTGGTTACACTTGATTTAATGTTGACATTGTGCACATTTCTTGATTTAATGTTGAAAATTGAATTCCATTTAATGATTATTTATGACTTTAGTGGCTAAATGATTTTATCTTTATCGTTTTCAATGTCGGCCATATGTTGTATTGTGAATTATCTCCAAGGATGTAGGATATTGACTTGGAGAGTGTATATGAGGAAGTAGACTTAGGGAACTATAGGGTAGGCATATATGAAGGATATTTATATTAGTTATGGATATAGTATTTAGATTTTGAGATTCGTTCTTTCCCTTTTTCTTACTCTCGCTTCATATCTGAGACTTGTTCTACGTGGTGTTGTGTAGAATCATGCCACCTAGGCAAAGTTGTGTTAGAGGTCGTGGTTCTGGCCGTGGAGGTAGAAACAGTGGTGGTCAGCAGGATCCACTTCCCCATGATCAAGTGGGACATTTGCAACCACACTTAGTGCCAGAATGTAAATGGGAAATAATTTCATTGGATCTCATCATTGGGTTGCCTAATTCTTCACGACAACATGATGCCATTTTGGTAACAATGGATAGGATGACGAAACTAGTACATTTCTCCCCTATTTGTTCATCTTATAGTGCCTTGTCCATTGCTAGAATATTCATGGAAGATATAGTGAAATTACATGGGATTCCTCGTCAGATCATTTCTGGTAGAGATCCTGTATTCACCTCGACTTATTGGACATCAATGCAACAAGCCTTGGGGACGCAATTGAACTATAGTTCAGCATATTACCCTGAGACTGATGGATAGACTGAGAGGGTCAACTGGATCCTCGAAGAAATGGTATGCATGTATGTCATGGAAAAGCAGACACGATGGGAAGATTATCTCCATTTAATGGAGTTTACTTATAATAACACTCATCTGAGTTCGATTGGTATGCCTCCTTTCCAGGCATTATATGGACAACCATGTCGTACTCCCTTGAGATTGAATCAATTAGAAGATAATTTATTGGGTACTGAGATGGTTCGAGAGATGGAACAGCCGGTTGATTGCATCAAAGAACATTTGGTAGCAGCTCTGGACAGACAGAAAAAGAATGTAATTGCACATCGAGTGGATCACCAGTTTGTAGTTGCAGACCAAGTTCTTTTACGAGTGCATCCACAGAAGAGTCCAATCCAATATGGAAAGGGTTCTAAACTTGTACCTCACTTTATTGGTCCATTCAAGATTCTTGAGAAGATTGGGCCAGCAGCATATCGTCTTGCATTGCCACCTAGCCCCTCACGCATTCATGACATTTTTCATGTATCTATTCTTAGAACTTATCATCCAAATGTTTCACATGTGCTCGATTGGGATACATTACCGGTAGAGGATGGGCAACTGGTTTTGAAGTCTGTGGGCATTCTTCAGCACAGGAGGCTTGGTCTTAGACGTCATGACGTTGATCAGGTGAGGGTCCAATGGGATCCCAGCGACGAGGCTTCAGCTACTTGGGAGGATGCGACACGTATGCATGAGCTATATCCATATTTATTTGCAGGCTTCCAGGAGAAAGCCTTATCCTAGGGGGGGAGGATGTAGTGACCCTCCCACTGTGACATCCTGTTTTAGTTTGTTTTAGGTTTGCCTGATAGATGCTTTAGTTCACTACGATACTATGTTGTGTATTCTCAGTTATAACTCTGACATTATGATGTTTGTATACTCTATGGATGATACATTGACGTCCTATTTATCTGGTTGTGTTTCTGTGATGTTACTGAGATAGACATATATTTGATATGGTTTATTAGCTTACAATTTTTCATGTGGTTGTTATGTTGAGGTGATTAGTTTGATGATACTGTGATAGATTCATTCATGATGTGGCTTATTGTTTATGACTAATGCTTATCTTTATCATGTTGTTATGATTGTATATGATTGATCTTGTTTGTTGTGTCGGTGGATAAGACAATGTAGCATTACTCATTCATGAGTACCCTGCTACGTTGCAATTCTTATTCACGGTGTGTTTTCTAACATGAGTATATATATATGTTTTAATGTTGATGTTTCCCTGCAGACACAGGTACCGGGTAACGGCTCCACCTGCTTGTCAGGTCTGAGCGTACCCTAATTCAATAGAATTAAGTTGTTGGAGGTATTGACAGGTCCTTTTAAACCATCATTCGTTTTTGAACGAGTATCTCTGTGTAACCCCGTGTAGTTCAATTTGTCTTGTCGTGTTCAAATATTTATTGTTCTATGTTTATTTAATATTTATTTTATTAAATGCTTATTAATGTTTTAACCAATGTTAATGATTTAATTTATTAAGTTAAATTAAATAAGTTATTAAATTTATCAGTGAGTTATTTCTTTGCAATGTTTTAAATTAAAATATTATAATTGCTGATTTTATTGTGCAACTTGTATTATGTGAAATAGATTTTATTAAGGAAAGATATTTTTGAAGAGATAAGAATCTTTGATTGACAGTTAAAGGTTTGTTATGATATTTTAAAGATTGAGTAAACTGAATGAGCTATTTACAATGCAAAATGAACTTTCAGTTAAGTTTTGGTGATTGAAAGTGATTTGCATGAATTAATATCTTTTGGAAAGATGGGTAATAAAAACATTCACGGGATGAATTCAGAGGGCAGCAGTTTTTAGCAAATTCTTACATGGCAATTGCTTCAGAAGAATTTTTCTTTTAGGATTTTGTTT
>VDFB02017254.1:0-28553 GCA_007258455.2 Sequoia sempervirens
ATTTCTTCCACAAAGTAAAACATCCATTCCTCAAAGAAGGTAGCATTGGGCAGGTCCATCACTCTGCCCAGGAGGATCACCAAGTCGTTAGATTCTTCTACGAAATCGCTTTTGAATAGCTTCTAGGGCACCTTATTGGCACTGCCTCTCTTATCTTTAAGCCACAATTGATTTATTGTTCTCTTGCACCCAAGAGGATCTTGTTTCCAGATTGTTAAGGAAAAATCCTTCTCAACATTCTCCATTTTATCAAAGATTGGGATACCAAATGTTTTCCCGATAGATTGGGCAAATAAGTCTACCAGTACCCTCCCATCCTTTGCAACTATTTTCTTGGTATTGGCGTGGTAGCACTCCCAGTAGGCCATTACTAGTTTGGAGCAACTAGAGCGAGAGGAAAGCTAATTGCTTTAGTGAGGCCACTTTCTTTGATTTTCAAGGCTTTCTTTGTAGTGGGCTTGATCATCACCCTCTGCTTGAATTCATCAATGATGACATGGCCTAGATCTGTGTCAGAGACTGTGTCCCAGTTGGATGTGATTTTGGAGGTGCAGTCCACCCTGTGGAATTGATACTTCATTTGTTCCTTTTCCTCTTTCCCTCTAGGGGTCCTGGATGGTCTCTTTCCCTTGTCAAATTTCTCCATTGGCTTCTCCAATGGCTCCTCAGCAGGTTCCATAAATTCTACACATAAGAGATGCAATAAGTGCGTTGACAAATTAGGGATGCAAATGTTAGTTAAATCATGCAAATTCAGCATTATTAGCATCCACATACTTTTAGAAGATCATAACATTCATCATTGCCATTTGAAGCTCGTTTGGGCAGTTTGCAAGAATGCGGGTCTGGAAGGGAGAGTTTCCACCCTGTGAAAGTTGTGGGACTGAATGTCGTAAGGAATGACATAGGGAAGAGGGAAACCCACAAACGACGTTCTGATGGTGAATTCCCACATGGTTCAATTGTAAGGTAAATATAAGGAAAATTCATTTGGCACGTATGAAATATTGAATGGAAGCACCTTCAGTTATTTTCCTTTATCAAATTGATCCTTTCTAGTTCATGCGAGTGTGAGGGATACAAGTGCCATGGGGCAAAAAGCCCCTAAAGTTCTGGTTGCTAGAGAACGTCATTGGTCAAACGACATCTCGCGTGCGGAGTTCTACATCGCGGAACCTGTATGGTTATTCTACTCAGCTAAGTTTGTCTAAGTGTCCCTTAACTTGTGATTTGCAAACTATAGAGTGCAGGGAGACAAAAGCTGGGTGGCAGGTTTCCATCAAGTTTTCACCATTGCGGGAATGGCTTTACGAGGATGGTGTTCCAACAGTAGCGGCTCACATGAGCGGACCCGCTGAAGAGACCCGTATGAAAGTTTGTCACTTGTGCATTTATGTATTGATGGTGTTGGCGGGTTTAGGTTCTGCATGGCGAAGAGATGGGTTGGTTTTTCCATTAAAGAATAGCTCTGGAGTAAAATTCCCCCACAGGCATTAGTCCATAGAGGCGAACCCACAAGAGATTTCTTCTAAAGTTTTGCTAGCGGACTTAAGGTTTAGCGTTTAGGAAACATTGCATGCAGGACCCGCATAGTAGAATGGCGTAGATGCTATGTCGTTAGATAACAACAACATAGGGATGACTACCCACAAGGGCGAACCCACAGGACCATCTTGACTTAGAATTTTATTACTTCAACATTGGGCTTTGCAAAGGCAAAGGGTGCAAAGAACACAATGCGAGAATGTGCTTTGGATTCGCTATTAGGAATGATGTGGATGAGATGTCCCTTCGCACAAGGCGGCCCGCATGGCTAGACTCGCCAAGAGCTTTCAATTTATACTTCTATTGATTTGATTGTTTTATTACCAAGAGCGATGTCATTAGAAGCAAGTTTTGCAGGTCAGGAGGATGCGAAGGTTGTTCTGTTAAACATTGACGACAAAGGGATGACGGTCTGCATACAACGATTCACAGTCATAGGCCTACAGAGGCTTGGTGACTTAGCTATTTTTTTGAATGTTAACCCTTTCCTAGTGATGCAACAATGGGGTTTTGAGGGCGGGAATATGTATATGGTGAGCCGCTAGACAACGTCTGTGAGAAAGCGGATACCTACAAAACTCTACCAACACTTAACAATTATTTCCACCCGACCAAAGCTTTTGAGGACTTAAACATGAGGGATGGATGGGGCGAGGGTTGCAGTCATTTTAGCTGGGTCAGATTGCATTCTGAAAGGCGGACCTCCCAAAGGGAAAGCCCACGAGGGTGATTTGAAGGTCCCAACCCTGGTTTAATTTTGAATCCAGAGGTTTTATGCCATTCATATTTTAGAAACCCTAAGCACATGATCTTCTAATAAATCTTAATCATAGAAGCTAAACCCAGAGTCAAGATGCCTACCTCAATCACATGGAGAAAGAAAAACAGTCGCTTTAACGTTCAAATCCTTCTTTGCGCACACAAGCTCCTTCTCCTCTCTACAAATTTGAAAATGCCAGATGAAAATGATAGCCCATTAGCAGGCTATTTATAAACAAGCTACCTTTAATGCCCCCCATTAATTGCAGGTACGACAACTTCGGGTAGGTAGGGTTACGGAGACCCGCTTTGGCCTGGACGTTTAGTTAAGACTCGGGCGACGAGAGTGAGTGCGGGACCCTCCATTCGTGTGGGTGCAATGTGAAAGATGCAAGGAGTGGCGAGGCCCAGACGATGACCCACTAAGGGAGATCCGCAGCTACGGGTCCGCCAAGAGCAATGGACGCAATGACCAATGGAGGGCAGAAGCCCACACACTAAATTCTGCAAAGGCCAAAATCTTAGCAATGTTTGGATAGGTGAATTTGGAAACTTTAAAGCAATTGACCATCTTAGGCCCAAGAATAGGGGCACAAAAAATAAGGAAAAAGCAAAAACGACCCGACGAAAGCGAAACAGAAAGAGGAGGGTCCCCAATCCGAATGAGGCGTGTTGTGCTACAGGCACAACAAATACCTTTTTAATCATTGATAGCTTGGGACTAAGGTGAATTCATAGTTATTGGGCTTACTTTTGAGGCTTAAATATACTCAAGATAACTTTATAGTTTTTATTGCAAAAGTTATATGGAATTTAAAAATATTCTTGTAAATTTAGACTCAATGTTATATATAATTGTTTTGGTAATTATGGTACTCAAAGGACAAACAATGTATGATTAGAGTAATGAGTTAAAATATCACCTTAAGATGAAGTGAGCTTGTCCTTACATTGAGTAGAGGATGGATCATGTAAATTGTAGGTTGTTTACATGATGGAAATTTGAATAGTTCTTGCTATATGCAATAACTAAAGTTGTACTAAGATTATTTGGCTTCTATGATATAAATTTTGAAAATAATGATTGTCCTAATGAGATATAGGTGAGTGGAAACAAAGGAATGTTAAACAAAAATAAAATAATACCAAAACCCATCGAAACACACTTCGGTTGAATATTATGAAGAAATTGACACATAAGAGGAAAATGAGATTTCTCTTGCAAATTGGAAAATGATGTTTAAGGTTATGAGAAGTCCTTACATCATGGGGAAATTTGATTGTGATCAAGTAACACTTTCTTAAAAAATATGTTCAACATTGATCAACTAACATAGTGTAATGAAAATAACTTAAGAAGTTAGAAAGCACATGTCATGTCTTTTTGTAGCTAGAGCTTCATGTTGGTCAAGTAATACTTGATGTAATCAAGTGATCATGAGGGTCAAGTGACTCTTGATTCATGCTTGGCTAATGTGCCCTATTAAGTGGCACTTGACACGATGGGATGTGTTATGACTAGTTAAGTAACATTTGATTGTGCATTAGAAATGGGTTAGTCAAGTAATACTTGATGATTATATGGGATCATTTGATCAAAAGTACAAATCTAAATGCAAAGAGTTAGTCAACTAGGCTTTTGGCTCAATAATGTGTTCATTTCACAAATATAGGTTAGTTTTAAGAAAGTTCAAGGATATGCATAGGCTCCCAAGGAAGTGGGATTTTATTTAAAACCTATTTTTAGTGGATGCATATGTGAATACTTGGATTTCATTAGAGGTAAACTTCATCTTGGTGGCACACCACATGCTTTAACCTCAAGTATCTACTTCATTAAAAAAAACTAAGGGTGTGATTTTGGGGGTAATACAATGTGGATGAAACAAAACAATTGGATGAATAAATGTGAGATTAATATGCAAGAGTGCCCAAACACTAATGAGGAAATAAAGAGTATGTGAGAAAAATTCAGGACTACTATGTGGACAAATCAAATTGATTGGAAGAAAGCATACTATGTCATAGAGTTTAACTCAACATAGAAGCATGCAAAAAAATATTACATAGGAGTAGAAGAGGAAGACAAAGATGTTGATTGCTCAATTAAGGGATGGGCTAGATCATCTTAGATGCAAGACTAGTAGATGGACAATACTCAAGGATTAGTGGGAAATGAGAACATGCTTATTTTGCAACAAAGGGTAGTGGAGACAAATGCCACTACACCATGGAGTGAACAACTTATAATGGCATTCATATCAAGTATGAAAACAACTTAACTGCCTTATTTAAAGAGGTAAAGCTAGACAAAACAACACACTTTTTTATCAAAATCCATAGTAAAAAATCAAACATAAAATAAAAATTATAAAACTATTTAAACAACCTTATATCCTATAATTTCTTTTATATTACAACTCTTAATCCCACTATTAACTCTTGAAAATATTATTAAAATCTTTTCATTGAGTCACATTATGTGATTCATCAAAATAAAAAATAAAAAAATCAAATAACCCTTTATTACATATGATGATTAGTGTAAGATTAAGAGTGGACAACATAAACATCTTATTTGAAGAAACCAAGTCAATCAAAACAACATTTTTTAATCAAAAATCATAATAAAAAAATCAAATATTAGAATACAATAACATATCTAAACAACCTTATATCCTATAATTGTTCTTATTTTACAACTCTTGATCCCATATAAACATTATTAAAATCTTTCTTTCATTATTAAAGTCCAAAGCGTCTTGCTTGTGTGCGCAAGTGACGGCCGGCGCAGGTGTGAATGCGAAATTCAGAGTGATGCTTCTAAAAGTACCCTCTATGAATCAGGCCATGTGACCAGAAGACTTGCGATAGGCGATTATTGGAAAGTCAAAGTCTGGCAGGGAGTAAGTTGTCTTGTACTTGTATTAGTCTGTATGCTCTGAACTTCATCTAAGCATTGGGTACAGGATTCAGTTATACAGGTGGTACTCAATCAATTTGGCATCATGTAATAAGCTGGTATAGATCAATCATTCGCATCCTTGTTTGTTTGTAGGAAAATGTGATTTTGAAACAAAGAGCTTTCTGGGCATGGGAAATTGTTTGGGCACAAATGGGAAATCGGATGGTCAAATTCACAATTCTACAGCGGGCATTTCTTCTGGTATGTTCTTTACCCCTTGTCTTTCTCATTTCCTCTACATCATTTGATCCCCCTGCGTAATCACTCATGTATTGCAGGGTCCAATAGCAGAGATGTGAAATCCTCTCCGCCTTTAACGCAACAGTTTTCCGTAGCTTCCACGACCCAGAGCGATTCCTCTGTTGTAATTCCATCGACTCCCAGACCCCAAGGTCAAATCCTGCCTTCGCCAAATTTGAAGGTTTTTACCTTCAACGACCTCAAAAGCGCAACTAGAAACTTCCGTCCTGACAGTGTATTGGGCGAGGGAGGATTTGGGTGTGTTTTCAAGGGATGGATCGATGAAAATGCTTTCATAGCAACAAAACCCGGGACTGGCATGGTTATTGCCGTCAAAAAGCTAAACCAGGAGGGTCTGCAGGGTCACAAGGAGTGGCTGGTACTCTCTTCTTCTTCTTGTGTGTGTGTTTGTGCAAAACCTTATACTTACGGATTCTATTTTGCTTTGGATCGAAATCTAGCCAATTTGAATTGGGTATTATTATATTTATCTAATTGGCTCTACACCAATATTTATCCTATTTGAATTGGGGTCTATTGTATTTAGCTAATTGGCTTCATATATGAATTGGGTACTAATATATCTAGCTAATTGAATCTACATCAACATCTATCCAATTTAAATTGCTTAACTAATCAACTCTACGTTAATATCTATTCAATCCGAGTTGCGTAATGCTGTATTTGGCTAATTGGCTCTATGTCAATAGCTTTTCAGTTTGAACTGGATCCTACAACATTAGTTCATTGGCTCTCCATCAATATCTATCCAATTTGAATTTAGCTAACTTGAAATGAGTCTCACAGAAAAAGAATTTGGGTTAACTTCTTTTCTTTTTCTGAATTGAGATGTAAGCTGATTTGTTTTCTTTGATGCTCTGGTAGGCTGAAGTGAATTATCTGGGGCAGCTCTCCCATCCTAATCTTGTGAAGCTCATAGGATATTGCACTGAAGATGATCATCTCCTATTAGTCTACGAGTTTATGCAAAAAGGGAGTTTGGAGAATCATCTCTTCAGACGTGAGTATTATATCCAGAACTCTTTAAATATTCATAAAAAATTGCATAACTTCCATACAATATCAATGAGGTGAATATTAGATTTCACTTTGCTCGGGAACTGCAAAACAAAGCTTCTTGAATTACGAGAAACCTGAAGCAATTGCCAGACAATATGATAATTGGCCATGAAACTGCAACACATTATCTGTTCAAATTCATACCAGCTTACAGCAAACGTATTGTTGGGAAAATGAAAGAAACATGTCGCATTTATTTTTTGTGCAAGTTCAAACGTATTATTGGTCAAAAAATGAGGTGTTGTTAGACCTAGTGCCATATTCAAGCCAAGCGACACCGCCATGTCCATTATCTGCCAGATTGCTTTTGCTTCTAAAATCACTTTCATGCTAAAGCTTATAAATGATCTACATTTTCCTTCAAGGGCCTTTGAATCTAGAGGGACTTATCTGTTTTTCCTCTTATGGCTATGTGCAGAGTTTTCTTAGAGATCCAACTGGAAATATTTTAGTTTGGTTCCAGGAACCTTTTTATGCTTTCCCATTGAGAATAAACAATCTTTGGACTTGTGCTTCCCTGGACTGGTCAATTGTGTTGGTTTTTACTTTGTAGTGCACTCGGTGACTGCATATATTTGGAGTCCTACAGTACTGTGCTATGAGGATGGAATAAGTGTTTAACATTGGGCTTGCAATGTGCACAGACAACCCTTCACTCGTATCCACTGAAAGTAGAAGGAATGCGCATTGTTAGGTTACAGTTATGAGTTTTTGCATTGAGCCAAGTTATTTCTTATTTTGTAGGAGGCTCATACTATCAGCCCCTTTCTTGGGCCGTAAGGATCAAAATAGCCCTTGGGGCTGCTAGGGGGCTTGCATTTCTGCACAGTGCAGAACCACAAGTTATATATCGTGATTTCAAGACCTCAAACATACTTCTTGACTCGGTATGCCTATTTTATTCAATTTCTGTTATTTTAGCTATTAAAAATGATTTGTTTTTATCTGTTTGTTTTTTATCGATAGTAAATACCTTTAGGTGAACGGTACCCTGAAATTTATAAATCATCGCAGGCTTATAATGCAAAGCTTTCAGACTTTGGATTAGCCAAGGATGGGCCATCAGGAGGTGACACACACGTCTCCACTAGGATCATGGGTACTTATGGTTATGCAGCTCCTGAATATATGGCAACAGGTTTTCAAACTACGTTTTCCTAAGTTGCATGATTATCCTTTGATTCCATATTTCCTTTTTCCTTACAAAAATATGCATCAACTTGGAGCAGGTGGTGTTAGATACAAGGGCCTTTTTCGTCTAGTATTTTATGCATAACATGAAAGTTTGGCGAATTCCAAGTTGGTTTTCATTCAAGAATTGTTTTAGTTTATACCTTGATTTGGCTTGATGAATTTGGTGTATTTGAACAGGGCATCTGACAGCCAAAAATGACGTGTATGGTTTTGGAGTTGTGTTACTGGAAATGTTATCTGGGCAACGTGCTATAGATACAAACCGACCAGCTGGTCAGCATAAACTGGTGGAATGGAGCATGCCTCTTTTAGGTGACAAACGAAAATTTTATCAAGTTATGGATGCCAGATTGGAAAAACAGTATCCAGTAAAGGGAGCATATAAAGCAGCCCTTGTTGCTCTTCAGTGTCTTAGTGGAGACCCAAAACAGAGGCCTGCCATGGACGAAGTGGTTCAAAAACTGGAAGCAATACAAGCTATAAAGGATAGACTTGGTAATGAAGGAATTGTTTTGGACATCATATATATCTCCCCTGCTCATCCCAAACATCAATCTCCACCATTCATATCAAAGGCACTGTGCTTGTTTTTGTATCCATGTCTATATTCTAACCTAACAGTGTGTACTATTTCAGATGACCATGCTAGTCACAGTGCGTTCTTTATCATGACTAGTTGAAACATTTTAAGTTGTGGAAAAAATGGTAGCTTGTATGTTCAAGTTTTATCATTCTACTTATATTGTAATGTATTGCTTGAATTATTTCTGTGCTTATATTCATTTCATTTTAGATGACTTTTTTTTGAATTTTCACTACATGTGAATATCTATATCAGGTATAAAGAACAACAGATTCTCCACAACAGGATAATTTGGAAATTTTAACAGGCATTTGATTTTTTTATTTAATATATTTTTTAATTTGACAATTTCTACATATACAAGCATAACATTATAAGTGCATAAGGCCCAAATATGGTTACCACCTGCATATAGAACAATATATTAAAACATTTTGAAATATTTAGGTTGAATGTTTACATTTGAGGAATATAAGATTTGTTTTCTTTTAATTTAAGACGCCAAAAGTTCAGAAAAGTAAACAGTACATTTGAGGAATATAAGATTTTTTTTCTTTTAATTTAAGATGCCAAAAGTTCAGAAAAGTAAACAGTGAGACAACAACCATATCAGTAGCAGATTAGCTTTGCCTCGAAACGGACACAGCCAAAGAATTCTAAAAGAAAGAAATCAACATAAAAACATATGAGGTAGGCCCCCAATTGAAAACCACCATACACATATTACAACAGAAAAGCACAAGCAAACTAAGAACTAAACTATTCTTCTATGTTGAAATCCATCTTACCTGCTATGCCAGACATATACATGCTGCGAATGTACTAATAGGCATGTTGGCTGACTTTTCCTTGTTCGGAAGGAGTATGACCTAGATCACTGAAGGCACCATCAGACCTGTTCAGATCCTGAGTCTCTTTAGAGAGATTCTTCTGATTGGTAGTGAGTTGGATCATCTATTGTTCTAAGGCCTTCATATGTTGTGCAAGCTCTGTGTTGTCCTTCAGGAAGCCTGCAGTAACCTGGAAAGTAAGGACATCTGCAACAAGAATTCAGTGTAAAAGTCTTTGAGTTTCAATTCCCAGAGGAAACCAATCATGATTATAGCCGGCGGTGCATCTATTCTTCTAAATGTGTCTCATTAAAGTCTGCCTGAAGGATTCTGAGATCACATTATGAGATATATTGAGACCCAAGAGAGCATGTTTCTAGGTGAGAGTCTGATCGATCAAGGCTTCAAGTAGATTTGACAGTTTTTCAAGTCCAGAAGACGCACTGAACAGTATTCTTGCACTTGCAAAGAGAACAGACAGGATCATCATCTTTGATGATAATAATCAGTTTGCCAACTGGGGGGTCATACTCTAACAATTTCCACGCTATCAACTTTGAGGAAACATTGGTTTTAGACCTAATTGCCATGCTGAGGCTACCCCATTTGGCCTCTTTCAGCTTGCATGTCTATTTTGAGTTCAATTGACAGGTAAGGGTAGATTTGGAAGGATGTTTTGATTGATGACATTTAGTGGGAAGTGGTCAAAGCAATCTTCATTTCGTTATCACCAATTTTTGGAGAAGTTACATTGTTGATTGGCTGATATTTGGACAATGAGATCGTCAATCATAAGGCTGATAATGCCATTCATTATTTGCTGTCACTGTTGCAAATTGCAAAGGCGAACTTTAAGGAGTGCTATAGTTTCCATTTGAGGGTGGGGAAGTGCCACAAATTCACAAAAGAGCTAACACTTCTCTTAAAATGTCTTTTACCTTGTATTGTGGATGACATAGCAAAGGATTGATTGTTAAGTTGAACCAACTGATTCAACCAACTAGAGCTGGAAGGGTTGGTTGGGATGTTGAGACTTTGTCAATAGGCAAGGAGGCTTTCAGCTTTCAGCTGAAAGTATTTGGCATAGAGTGTTTTGTTTTGGATAGGAGAGAGGCCCCAATAGTTGAGAGGGTCCAGTAGTTGTGATAGTACTTGTACATTTAAAGCCCAATATTTTGAATAGTATGGTACAATTAGTTGTGAGAGAAGATCCAATAGTTGAACACTCAATATTAATAATTGAAAAAAATGTGCCCATTGGATCCAAAAAGCAACAAATCATGTGATGCCATATTAGCATGCCAACAAAACATGACTTAATGCACAACTATTGATTCCTAATTTTCAATTATTGGTTGAATTGGTTTTTGGGTCTGTTATGATACCTCAACAAAAAACATTGGTAACAAAGTGAAATGAAAAATTTAAATTGTTTACATCCTTGACGACTTGGTGATATAAATTTTCAATGCCAATATTGCATGTACAATACCATGTGAACCAGTAAAGTTAGGGCACCTCTATTGACCCCTCTCCTCTATTAATCTTATTTCATTGTCTTTTAGTTATAGCCACAACAATTTAGCAGCAAAGAAGGATCTACCATGGAGCATCTCCTTGCAATGCCCTAACAGTCCATTTGGCAATTAGGTAGTTAGCTTTAACCCAAGGGTCTATGATAGCCAATCCCCTTGTTTTTTATTTGGGTGCAATTTAACCAAGAGATCCTTGGCATACCCTTGCCCTTCTACCCATTTAATATGGCCCAAAAGGATTGGTTAACTTCTTGAATGAGTTTAAGTGTAGTTTACTTGACAGACAACAAATAAGAGTAGAATAATGTGGTAGCTATGAAGATTTTGTTAGTATATGTATTCTCTAGAGACAAAAACTTGGCACTCTATAAGATACATGAAAACTAGGTATTTATTTTTGAAAATTTAATTACTAGATACTTTTCTCGGTTTTATGGAGGACAATTGTTTTTACATTATACTTGACCTTTCATTGATTCATTTGTGATAATGTGTGATTACTACATGAAAGATTAAAAATGAGAACCCAGGGATTTATATTAGCAGTTAAACTATTGAATTTAGTTTTCAATCTTTTGAAGCATTAATCTAGTTTAATAATTTTGAAGTATGTAATACACAATTCAATATGGACAAAACTCTATCAAACGTCTCTTGTAATTTCTTTTTTGAAATACAAAAGTGCTACCCAACAACTATACAACATTCATGTACATGTGTCATTGTCATGTGCAACATATTATGATAATAAGCATGCATAAAATATACATGTTGGCAATAGACAAAAGGAAGGAGAAAAAAAAAGAATAAAATTCAAAGAGGAGTGACATAAATCCCCATATGTATTGGGACTCAATTCAACAATACTAATTTTTTCCCAAGCATCATTCCCCTTGTGCATTAGGTATCACTTTTATCTATCATATATGACCAATCTAATAAACCTATTAATGGGTCCCCCTTTGTACACCTTGACATCCTCCATGTCCTTATCTAATGCTGTAAGTAACAAAACTCTAAAAAAGCTCTAAATTTGGGAGTGTTTTGGCTAATTGTTTTTGTTATTTTTACAATGTTGTAGACTTCCCAATAGACATCAACTCATCCATGTTTTTTCTTGACCATTGTTCTCGCATAAAATCCCTGCAAGTCTCTCGGATATTTCTCCCTTTTCATTTCCTTCATTTCTTCCTTTTGTGGGTTTTCAAGTGACATCCAAACTTCCCTTCCCCATTCCTATGTCCCAAACTTCATTTCCCATTATCTTCATTTTCCTCTCCTTTGCGGACTTCTAGAGTGGGTTTGAACGTCTTCCTTTTCCCCTCCATTCCCTCTACCAATCCCACGTTCTTTTCTCATAGAATTTCCATTTGGATTTGGCATTCCTCTCATCCAATTGTGGATCTTCATTGGACTTCCAAATTTCATTACTATGTCTAGTTCCATAATGAAACTCTACACCTCTAATCCTACAACATTTTCCTACATTCCCTCCAAGATTTTCTTGTAGACTTTCATTGGACTTCTAGACTTCCATTCCAATGTCCACTTCCACATTGAATTTCCACAAAAGTTCTTAAGTTTTTTTCTATTTGTTTCATCTTGTGTGAAACTCAAGACAACTTCTAGATATTCTTTGTTATATCTAGTTGTCACCTCTTGTCCTACATTGAGTCCCCACATTACTTCCTGTTCACTCCAACCACTCCCCTAATCCTCCCAAGATGCCATTTATAGCTAGATTTGACCTTGCAACTACTCCAAAAGGATTTTTCCACATAAGAACCTATGCCCATCCCCAAATGCATGGAATTTTATTGCAAAATCAATGGTAGATTATAAAGGCAACCATGTTGCAATTAATGTGATGGTTGAGTACTAGATGTGATGATCTTCATGCAATCTCTAGATTGCCTATTCAATATATTTCATAGGATTTTAACTTGTCTCACACACCACATTTATGATGTCTTTCTTGTTCTTAATCAAATTCCCACAAGCAACTAGATGACCAAACAAAATGATATAAATATCAGTTGATTTTCCAGAAAAAGGTTGGTCATTTTTACATTTTCACACAATTGTAAGCACTTAGGATTGTTTAGGGTTTCAACTCCTTTAAGTTCAATTGCTTATAGAACTTGTTTTATAAATATCAAAAAGGTCGCAAGTTTGTAACTAATGTTTATGACTAAATATCTTCTTAGCCATTTGTAAATATTCAAGGGAACTATCAAGTGATGAATTGTGACAACTTTCTAGCTAAGGGTTTCCTATTACCATATTTTGTAGTATGATTGTTATAAGGATTTGATAAGTGTCATAGCAATTTAATTCATTGTAAGCATTGTTTGTATTGATCTCTTCTTTGTTGCATATGGATTTATGAAGTTGGAGAGGGATTATTAAGAATATTCAGTTGTTCGATATCATACCTCTATTGTTTCTTCTAGTAAACTATGTTTCTATTGCCCAATTAGTAAAACATTGGTCCTAAAAATTAATGATCCACCATACACCCAAAATGAAATATTTCACTAGTAGTTTAGGAGTAGGAGTAGTAATTTGCATATAGTTCATGATTCAATGATTGATCCAATGAGTAGTTTTGTTGAACCATAATAGTTTTAATATTCAAGAATCATGCTTTGCATACCTACATCAAGTAGTTGTGGAATGATGTCTTTATCAGCTTAAATAAAGGTTTTATGTGTAGTAGGTTAGTTTTTGGTCTAGTGACAATTTTTGGGGCAAAGAATAAATTGAATACTACTATAGTGTTTTTAGTCTATATTTTTTGTTGTGATTAATCCTATTAAGAATTCCTCTAGGAACACCCTCCTAGTTCTAGTTGAGCCCAAAGTGAAGGAGAGATTCTTCACTCTCAACAATTAGCCTTAAATCACTCATGTTCTATTGATGAGTTGATCAACCTCCCTTCTAGACAATATTTCTTTGGCTTTGAAGTGGACTGATTCCACTAAAGGTGTGGGCAATGAATTTGAAAGCCAACAAAATAGCATTGTTTCCAATGATATGAATCATTGTTCTCATATTAAAGACCTTGACAATTTAGGAAAGAGTATTGCTAGTGTATAAGTTAAATGGCTTGCCAACTTTCACCAACAAAATGGCAAGAGGGACGTAAATTATTCTTTGGTGCTTTAAAATTTTCAACTATTGTAGAAAATTTTATTTTCCAAGAGAAGAGTAGCAACTTTGTTTCAATCCAACCCATGCCTACATATCAAAAGACTTGAAGATGAAAAGGAGGAGGAAACCCATATACCAACACAAACAAGAATAAATTTCAGTCAATGCATGGAGACAACAAGCTATGTGAAAAACTAATAACACCAATAAGTCACCTAGACTAATGCTCAAGATTTGAAAGTAGGAAGGGTGTTGTACACCTTGCACAAGAAAAAAATATTTTAATTATATAAAATAAATATTTATTTGGGTCCACTTGTAAAGTTGTATATAACATTGGTTAGATATTTTGTGTGGTTGTATATTGAAAACGCATTTAGTATTAAAAAACTTAATACCAAAAAGTAAATTTTAGGGTCAATGGTCTTGTGCACTCATGATTTTACCTATACCACTTGGTTGTTTTGTGTGAGCTTGAATCTATAAAATAAAACACATGTTTAGTGGTTAAGGTTGGCTATCATAACCTTTGAAGTTGGCTATCATTTGTATGGAGCTCTCTTGTTGAGTGCATATGTAAAGCATGACATGGGCTACATAGTTGCATGGTTACCAATTGTGCTTGGACATGTGGATGATGCATTGGAGGATCCTGATGTTTCAAAACAAATCATGGAGACTCTATAAGTGTATTGTAATGTTTTATTGTTAAATAATACCTTGAGTGTAGATGCTTTTGGAGATTGATTTTTCCTTCTTGAGGGTTTTTCTAGGGAATATCTTATATAATCTTGTAATATGTCTTTGATTTTTGCATTATGATTATCATGTAATCTTATATTCATGTTTTTCTCTCATAGGGTGTAGGAAATGGTTTGATCAACTTACTAAATTCTTGACAACCAATAAGGACAAGAAGAAATTTCAATTAATGCAAGGAGACAACAAGCCACGTGAAAAGCTAAAAAAAGTAGCAAGTCATCTTATAGAAGACATAAATCTATCAAACTATGAAATGAGAATAAATCAATAAAATACCCAATCCAATAATCAAATAGCCTACTTCAATAAAGTGTGCACAAACAAAGTAAATGTAATAACAATTTCACTTCCACCAAAATATGCATAGTCTTACACCATTGTGTGTGAATCCTATGATAAACGTGTGTGGATTGCTCTTGACCTTCGCATAACCTTGATAGAAAAATGGATGCAAGATTGTCAAAATTTATGGAGAGATTGGATGACTAAATGATGGGTGTTTTATAGATTTTGTTGATGTCTAATCCATAGTTGGAAAACAGAGAACTCGGCGAGTTTTTAAAAACTCGCGAGTTTTTTTCAAAAACGAGTTTTTACGAGTTTAACTCGCCAAACTTAAAATTTCGAGTTTTTTCGAGTTTTTGGTAAAAACTCGCGAGTTTTTATGGCGAGTACTCGCCAAAAACTCGCGAGTCCGAGCCAAAAACTCGCGTGCGCAGGGATAAAGCACAAAAACGTCTTTTATCTTCTTCATTTCATTTCAAAATCAATTGATACTTTGTGTGAGGAGCTGAAACCCCCCCCCAAGCAAGGAGATATCATTTCCAACGATTTTCCATCGAGGAGAGAAGATTCAAACGCCATTTTGTGTGGATTTTGAAGAGAAATTCGATTCAAAGGTAGGGTTTCTGTTTTTGTTTTTTGTTTTTGATTAATCATTTTCTTTCATTGTTCTTGCAAAATACTCATTCCAAATTGAAAAAAAGACATGATAGAGCACAAAGAAACAATTTTTTTGCATTGAGAATCCAAAAAACAAAATTCATCACAATCTTTTGTTGATTTTTGCTGATTTTTTTCATTTTTTTCACTATTTTTTGAAATTTTCAGACCTAGGTTCATTTTTTGTGTAGAATAATAAGATTAGTTAATAATGTTAATTGATAATTCATTTAAGCACATTTGTATCAATTTAAATGGAATTTAGCTTTAGATTTTTTAAGTTTTAATGATTTTAGGTTGTTTTTAAATTTTTTTTATATTAAAAAACTAATATGTTGTGCTTATTTTTTGAATGTGTAGATTGATCATTGATCAGTGAATACACATTACACACTATAATGGCTTCTGGCTCTGGTTCAGGCTCAGCATCAGGTTCTGCCCCCACTCCATCAACTTCCACCCCTCACACAGCATCATCATGGGTTCCAGGCACTCGTCCTGCAGGGGCTAGAGACCCTACATGGAAATATGGTGTCAGAGGGCCAGTGCCTGGAACAGTTGTTTGTGGTGAATGCAAAAAAACATATCATGGAGGCATAAATCGCCTCAAATACCATCTAGCAGGCATTCCTCAGCGTGATGCCAAGGTTTGTGAGAAGCCCAAAGAAGAGATTAGAAGAGAGATGCTTGCCCTACTTTCACTTGCTGAGGAAAAAAAAATGCAAAAGGAGAGGGCTAAAAAAGCCATAGCAGCAGCCATAGCCAGTGGACATGCGCATGCCCATGGGACTCAGGAGCACGAGGCCGAGCACATGGAGATAGAGTCAGATGAGGATGCAGAGCCAGATATTGTTGGCATTGTGGGCTCTCTTCGTGGTCCACGGATTCGCACTCATGGCACAACCACCACAGCCACAGCCACAGCATCCTCTAGGCCCCCCTTGTCCTCTAGTTCGACTAGAGTGCCAATGCCACCACCACCTTCATCTTCACGCAACCCACAGAGTTTTTTTGTGCCAAGAAACACACCAGGAGCACAGGTATCATTGGAGGCTACAGGGTGGAACAAGGAGGTGCATGAACATGCTACCATGGCATGTGCTGATTTTTGGTATTTCAATAACATACCATTCAATGTAGCGAATAGTCCCTATTGGCACAATATGGTCACTTCATTGACAGTTGCGGGAAAAGGCTTCAAGCCACCTTCTCGCAAAGATTTGAGTGGGAAGTAAGTGACAAATCAACTTAAATTTTATGTTCTTTCATTTAAAATTTAAATTAATTTATTATTTATGTTGAATTCAAGCTATTTTTTGTTTATAACTTACAATTTTGTACTTATTTAATTATTTTACTTTGTACTTGTAGGTTGCTCACAAATGCAACCGAAAGGGCAATGCATGTGGTGGAAGAGCAAAAAAATAAATGGAAAAAATTTGGCTGCTCAATTCTTTCTGATGGGTGGACGGATGGGAGAAACCGCACCATCCTTAATTTTTTGGTTGCTTCCAAAGGTGAATTTGTGTTTTGGAAGTCGGTGGATGCTTCCAACAAGATAAAAACTGCAGATACATTGTGTACGTTGTTGGAAGAAGTTGTGATGGAGGTGGGGATTGCTAATGTGGTGCAAGTCATCACAGATAATGCAGCAGCGTATGTGGCAGCTGGAAGGATGCTTGAGAGTAGACATCCATCACTCTTTTGGTCACCTTGTGCGGCTCATTGCCTTGACCTTCTTTTGGAGGACATAGGCAAACTTGTTTGGGTGGCACCGATTGTAGATGATGCAAGGAGCATCACAAAATATATCTACAATCACCCTTGGGTTCTTAGTTTGATGAGAGAGCATACGCAAGGGAAGGAGTTGGTGAGATCGGGTGCCACAAGGTTTGCAACAATTTTCCTAACGTTGCAAAGCATTTTGGATTCTTTGGGCTCTCTAAGACAAATGTTCGTGAGTCAAGCATGGAATGACTCTTCATATTCAAAGAAGGCCGAAGGAGATAGAATTTCTGCAATAGTCTTCGACCCCTTGTTTGCACAAAAAGCTACAGAGATCGTGAAGGTAACTTCCAAACTTTGATTTTAATTTTAATCTCAAGTTCAATATAAATATATGTTTTTTAATTTAACTTTAAGCCTTTCATTATAAATTTCTAACTTTGATCTTTTTGTATTTTTAATCTAGGTGTCGGAGCCCTTGGTTAGAGTCCTCCGCTTGGTAGATGGGGATGAAAACCCAATGGGATACATTTATGAGGCCATGGATAGGGCCAAGGAGGCCATCAAAAGTTATTACAAGGGGGACAGCCTCAAATTTGATCCCATATGGGAGATTGTTGATAAGAGGTGGAACAATCAACTCCACCAACCCATCCATGCAGCAGGGTACTTCCTCAACCCTTCTTTTCTCTTCTCAGAGAGCTTCTCTGATCCTAATGGAGAGGTTATGGAGGGGCTCACAACATGCATTCAGAGGATGGAACCTGAGGTTGCAGTGAGAGACCTCATCGTCAAGGAGATGGATATATATAGGGAGGCAACTGGTAATCTCTTTTCTTCAGAGTTGGCTGTTAGAGGAAGAACCACTCTGCCACCAGGTATAAAATTCAGAGTCTTTAAATTTTAAGTTTATTTCACATGCATCTTAGAATTTGATAAAATGTGTTTTGACTTTTGACTTTTGAGTCTTTGACTTTGTTTTCTAACTCTTCAATTTTGTTTTTGTTTTTTGCAGATGTTTGGTGGAAAAATTGGGGTGGAAAAACCCCAAATCTACAAAAAATTGCCCTCCGTATTCTATGTCAGCCTTGTAGTGCATCCAATTGTGAGCGCAATTGGAGCTTGTTCGAGTCCATTCACACGAAAAAGAGGAACAAGTTAACACAAAAGCGCCTCAATGACTTGGTCTTTGTGCAATACAACCTTCGGTTGCGCATAAAGAGAGTTGAAGAAAAATCACAGGATCCTATTGACTTAGATGAGATAGATCCTTATAGTGATTGGACAGGGCGAGAGGAGCAGCCTCCATTGTTTAGTGCAGATGAAATCCTTGACTTTGAGAGAGAGGCAATGGAGGATGTGGGTGCATCAGGAGTTGGAGATGTAGGGTTGGATGAGATCCAGCCAGAGCCAGAGCCAGAGCCAGAGCCAGCAGCAGTAGCACCGCAGCCACCACCACTAGCACCACGCACACGTGGCAGGGCTAGAGGACCCACCCCTTCTTCCCTAGCTGTTGCTAGACTAGGGAAGAGGAAAGCCTAGCATGTTGTATTTAGTTGTTGTTTAGAACTTTAGTATTTGCTTCTAGTTCTAGTTTTACTGTTTTCATGTATCAGACTTTCAGGCTTTTAGCCATCGGGATTCCGCATGAGAATGCGATTTTGTAATTAATTTACATTAAAGTCAATCAAAATTAATAGAAAACACTTTTGTACTCATTTATGGATTCATTGGATTCATCTTGTCATTGAATTTTGCAAAAAAAATGTGTTTTTAATGAAAATTAAGCAATTTTTTCATTTCCCGAGTTTTTTTGCCGAGTTTTTTCCGAGTTTTTGGCGAGTTTTTAAAAACTCTCCAATTTTTCCCTTGGCGAGTTTTTCCTTGGGGCGAGTTTTCCAACTATGGTCTAATCAATGGTGTAGGATGATTGGCGAGATCAACGGATGAGGTTGGTTGAGAGATCATAAACAATGAGAAAGTGACATGTGTCAAGATGAAGGGTTGAGATGTGGAGTTAAGTGGCTACACGGATTAGATGACTGGTTGTATGGGTGGATGAAGTGGAAGTGAGTGAAAGCAGACTGAGGTTGCTTTTCAATCACTAAATTTAGAGATGGAAGAATATAAATAGAATGATATATTTAGGAAATAAATAAAATATTGATTTTATTTGTTTTTAGAAGAATTTAAAGATAGAAAAGTCAAATTAAATAAATTAAATAATTTATTTAATTTTTGAGGAAATATCAGCTAAATAAATAATTAAAATTATTTAATTATGTTGGATGAGAGAAATGCATGATTTAATTAAATAATTAAAAATTATTTAATCAATGTGGATATAGGAAAATTAAGAATTGAATTAAATAATTACAAATTATTTAATTAAGGTGGTTGGAGGAAAATGATTAATTTAATTAAATAATTTGTAATTATTTTATTAATGTTGATTATGGAGAAAGATGGAATAATTAAAAAATTAAAACTATTTAATTATAGAGGAAAATGTGTTAGCTTAAAATTACTCAATTAATAATGATGAAGAGGTAGATAAGAGATGATGACAAGAAGTGATGATGGTTTAGACGAGATGGATTAATCATTTTTAGGTGTCTACATTTTTCCCCTCTTTGAGACAATGTGTGATGTTGCGTTGTTTCAAAGACATGTTGTTGGTATGAAAATTTTAGGTGACGATGTGTTCCAGTGGACCAAGAGATAAAGGTTGGATGGTAGGTTGCCCCCTCAAGAGATTGGCCAAAAAAAAAAATTGGGTTAAGCTCACGATAGGTAAACATAGTAAGTTTAGTGATAAAAATGGTGGGAAACTAGGGTTCAAGGGTATGGGTTATGAAGAAAAATGGTTTGGAGGAGGGTGCATTGGAGAGAGTCTTTTTTGGATAATAATCTAGGCATAGAGGATAGTGAGATGGATCTTTGGAGAGCGATGGGAAATTTTGATGCATTTCCATTAGTTTTGGCTAGATTGATAAGAGGGTACTAGTCCTTGATTGAAGATCTAGAGGATTTTCTATTGGCTAGGTTAGAGTGTTGGAGCGGATGCTTAGTGATGACATCATATTTTATTGGGTTCCTTGTGTTCTTACACATTTATATCATGGTATGCACCAGTTAGTGTACATATATGGTGCTAATTTGTCGTGTGGAGTGGCATTGCTTCACATTTGGGTATGGGAATATATGGCTATTACATGACCCATGGGATAGAGAGCATGTGATAGTGGTATGCCATATGTATATGTATATGATAGTGTGTTGACACACTAGTGACTAGAGGATCTTGCATATTGGAGGAAACTTTTTGATGAGTTGGATACTATTGTATGGAGGCTCTAGCGACTATGCAAAGCCTAGATAGATGATGCTACACATTTAGTGTATTATTGACATCCTATATTTTTATTGGGCATATTGCACCTATTATTGATATGTATCTATCAAAGCGGGCTAGGAGATAATTTGGAGAGGTACATGGTCTACCTAGTGAGGGGCCATTTTTGCATGGACATAGAGGGAGATGAGCAACTAGGGGCCTATGATATCCCCATATACTACCATAGGATATTTTGATTCTTTAGTGCTAGTATAGTGGGCATGGGGTGCAACTATTACGAATGAAACGACGAGTGCATATTTTGATAGATGGTGAGCAATACATTAGTTGATTAGGATGACTTGTCTAGGGGTTGGAGGAGTGGGGAGGTAGAGATGGGATACAAATTCAACGAGTGCCCATCAGTAGATACAAAGAGTGGAGGAGGGTCTTGCTACAAGTGGGGGAGATGGAGGAGGTGGGGACAGAGATGGAGCCCAAGTTGGAGATGGGGATGAAGGGTAGGTACAAGGATAGTAGGAAGTGGATGTAGATTGGGGACATGGATTGTAGGGAGGAGATGATGGTTGGGGAGAGATGGAGATGATGTTAGAGGTTTGGGGTGGACAAAGAGGAGGAGATGGTGATGGGGAGATGGAGGAGGTGGTGATGGGAAGATGGAGGAGGATATGGGGGAGGTGGTGTTGGGGGGATAGGTACATATGGTTATGATTGATAGTTTCCTTATCTAAGTTAAATCAAGCTCATTAAGAGAGAGATGGATACTAGGCAAAGAGGGACAACTTATCAATTTTACTTTCTCATAGGACTATGGAGAAGGATGCTAATATGTCCTAGCATTAGCAAAAAATGATTATAGGTGTCGTACCTATGATGTAGATGATGGGTGATACAAGACACAATTGTTGTTCACAAACTCACAATGCAACATAATCTCTGTTGCAAATAATAACAATTCATAAAACCAAAATAAATGCAAACACATTCAATTTTTTATTGCATTCAATCAATTTGAGACAATTACATAATTTGTTCAATACATTATGGATTCAAATCTACATAAACTAGTCTCCTTGTAGCTTATTGTTTCTGCTCAAACTCCTCCTCTAGTTTCATCTTCTTGCTACTCCAAACCTCTTCATACAACCCCACCAAGTTTTCTATGCCTCTTCCTTGAACTCCATGTTGCACTCTGCACTTTTACCCCACTCTTTCTCCTCTCTTCGTTGTTGATTTTTTGATCTTCTAAAACCCATCACTTTCTATCTATCACTACTCCATCATTTGTTCGAATCTTTTAAAACGATTTCTACGTTTTGTGTGCCTCCTTACTAGCTTTCCAGAACATTTTTAATATTTTTTTTTTGTTTTGATATGAGAAAGTTATGCCCCATTTACTGAGATTGGGTCTCATAGTTACAACCTAGACAATCTTCCTCTTCCCAAAAAATAAATATCAGTCAAACCTCCAAAATGCTTATTACTCCTTCCAAGTGTGAGTCTCCTCTTTCTAGCATGTGCATTCAATGTTCAATTCAAAATTTTCTTCTCGCTCTCCAACCCCCTCTCTCCACTCTCCCTCAACACCCTACATTCTAATCTTGCAATTAAATACAAATTCAAATTTCAAAGTGGAGTTATAGAGCATATTAAATTCCCACTCCAAGCTTGGGTGTGGGATTTTCCTTTTTGGTAAATTAACATATTTCAACAATTTAAAAACAATTTAAAAAATGAATCAATATGCAATTTTATTTTCCCAATATCCATCGCCAAATTTGGTTATGTTGGAGGAGTTGATATTTTCAATAATTTGTGCCTGCAACTAAAAATTAAAACAAAACACAAGCATAAAATTTTAAAATATTTTTGGTCATGCAGGATTGCTTAGTACCCTTGGATGCTCTTGCATCAAACACTTGAGGTAGAAAGTTTGTGAGCATGGGCTCACAAAAGTGGAGTTGAATGGTAGAACCATTCTTTCATATTTCAAGCAATCTGCAGCGAACTCCATCGCTGACCAAAGTGCACATGAAATGATTTCTTTTTCCTCTTCTTCTAGCACTTCACTAGCATAAGCACTGTCCTCCTTCCACAACTTCATTCACCATTCTTCTCTCCTCTCATGTATTTACATCCACCATGTATTTCCCTCCACCAAATACACTCTACTCTCCTCTTCTCATTCATGGGTTCAATCCCACCATAGACTGACCACCTCCACCAAGCTTCACTCGCATCATCCTCTACAACATCTATATGCAAATATTTATCCATATAACAATCTACAACTTTATAATCTCTCTTATTATTTACTTGCACTATCTCCTTATTCACCTTAACAATACGAAATTTCAACTCAACCTCCACTTGACTAAATTAAAAAAAAATCAACTTTACCTCTTTCTCTTTCACTATCCCATCATCTTTTTCTTCATCTTGTGTTGCAACTTCCTAACACTCCATCACTACAACTACATCCTTTACTACTACAATTTCATCAATAGCTACAATTTCTTCACGTTCTATCGCTGCAATCACAATTACATCTTCATCCTTTATAGGGGTTGCTCTCACTTCTTTTTCCTTCTCTCTTGGGCTGCAACGCTCTTTTCTTCCACTCTTCTTCTCACTGTCATCTTTCTTCTTCTCACTTTTCTTCACCAATATCCTCTCATCTTTACCAATATTCTTCTTCAATTTCTCTATGCTCATCTTGATGTTTCTCACTTCCTCATGCACCATCTATCCCATCTTCTCAAACTTTTCATTTTCTACCTTCTCCCAAAATTGTTCCCAGAACAATATTCTCACGAGTCTCCTCATGACCCACCCCATCTTATCTGCTATAATCTCACCTCAACTCACATGCTCTGTATTTCCATGGCTTATCCCTCTCAAATCTTAATTGATGAGGACTCCTCGCACACCTACAACAATTCTCTCAAGCTTCTCAAACAATTTTACCATGCTTCCTCTATCCACCCATCGTTCCTGGCATAAGCTACCTCACGTTCAACGATCTGCTTATGCACTCAAAACCTCTGGCTTTGAAACCGTTTGATGCAAGACACAACTGTTTCTCACAAACTCACAATGCAACATAATCTCTGCTACAAATAAGAACAGCTCATAAAACCAAAAGAAAAGCAAACACATTCAAATTTTTATTGCTTTCAATCAACTTGAGACAATTACATAAATTGTTCAATACATTATGGATTCAAATCTGCATAACTACTCTCCTTGTAGCTTATTGTTTCTTCTCAAACTCCTCTAGTTTCATCTTCTTGCTGCTCCAAACCTCTTCATACGTCCCCACCAATTTTTCTATGCCTCTTCCTTGAACTCCATGTTGCACTCTACACTTTTACCCCACTCTTTCTCCTCTCTTCACTATTGATTTTTTTATCATCTAAAACTTGCCACTTTCTATCTATCATTGCTCCATCATTTGTTTGAATCTTCTAAAATGGTTTTTGGGTTTTGTGTGCCTCCTTCCTAGCTTTCCATAACACTTTTAATTTTCTATTTTCATTTTGATATGAGAAAGTTATGCCCCATTTACTGAGACTGGGTCTCATAATTATGACCTAAACAATCTTTCTCTTCCCCAAAAATAAATGTTAGTCAAACCTCCAAAATGCTCATTACTCCTTCCAGGCATGGGTCTCCTCTTCTTAGCATGTGCATTCAATGTTCAATTTAATTTTTTCTTCCCTCTCCTACCCACTCTCTCCACTCTCCCTCAACACCCCACATTCTAATCTTGCAATAAAATACAAATTCAAACAAAGCATATTAAATGCCCACTCTAAGCTTGGGTGTGGGATTTTCCTTTTTGGTAAATTAACATCTTTCAACAATTTTAAAATAATTTAAAAAATGAATCAATTATACAATTTGTTTTTCCCACAATCCATCACCAAATTCTATTATGTTGGAGATTGAGGTTTTCAATACTTTGTGCCTACAACCAAAAATCAAAACAAAACACAAGCATAAAACTTTAAAATACTTTTGGTTGTGCAGGATTGTTTGGTACCCATGGATTCTCCTACATCAATGGGGGAAGTGCAAAGGTTAACACAAGAGGCTACATACTACAAAACCCTCTACAAGAAGGAGATACCTACATATCAGAGGGCTCCTAGTTTTTCAATTCAAATTCAGTCAGAGGCCTCTCAATTGGTTAGATCAAATGGGAGGTCAAATATGGGGGCACCCTCAGGACTACCACCATCAATACAACTGGTGGCAGTATCACTTTCCATATCTGTTTGAGGTTTTAGGACTATTATCCGTTGTTGATCATGTCTCTATCATAGGAACGGATCCGTTAAGACATATCTCAGGATGTTGTTGGTGAATTGTCAAAAGATAGGTAGTTGATACTTAGCTTTGTTTCAGTCTATTTTGTAATCAAATCTTTGTTATTTTTTGCTTGAAGGTTCTAGTTTTGATGTTTTCTTTGTTTGTTTTTTTTTTTTTCAAAGGGTGAGTGCGATGATTTGTTTATTATGGGTGAAAATTTTATTGCGGATTATGATGATGGGTTAGGTCTTTTTGATTTTTTGAGTTTTATGATGTTATTTTTGTTGTTTTCAAGGGACTAACCTATGGCCTTGGGGGCTCATCAAAGATAAGCCTCGCCTACGTTGTACATGCAGAGGCTCACAGTTCACTTGGTTTTTTGAATGTTTTTAAACTTTTCTGTTTTGTGAATGTTTTTGGATTTTGAATTTTTTAACTATTTTTTGGATTTTGAATTTTTTGATTTTTTTTGGATTTTGAATTTTTTGACTAAGTTAAAATAAAGCATGATAGAAACCTAAGGGGATTGACCTAGCATCTCGAGGGTTGTTAATCATTTCCTGTGTTGTACATGCAAAGACCACGTAGTTCAACTGTTTGACTAAAAGCATAAATTATTTTTGGATAAACAACATTGATAATCTGGATTGATGTTCCACTTTTGTGTCTAGAGGATATGTTGTGGGAAATTCACTTGAACTAGTTGTAGGGTTCAAGAAAATGTTGATATCTTAGACTATTTGAGTGAAGGAATAACCCAACGATGTTGTTTTGTTTTTGATGTTTTTCAAATGTTTTTGATTTTTTTGTTGTTTTTCGGATGCTTTTATTTTTTCCTATTTTATGACCATGATAGGACATTCCAAGATCTAACCCACAACTAGCTTCGAGAAGTTTCCCCCAGTTGGAGACAAGACTACTTTCCTCAATTAGTGACAAGTCATGGTTGGATACACTATTTTATTATGAAATGGATGGGTGGATGTTGTGGATAGTACTGATAGATAATGATGCGAGTCTTTTTCAAACATAGCGCTTGTTTGCCAAGTTTTCACTATGGTGCCTATTTTAGGAGCGTCATAAAGTGGTTTTCACACAAAGAACGTTTTATTTCTCTTCATTGTTTTTCTTGCTTTTTTATTTTTTTGTATTTTTAATCTTTTTTCCATTTTTTTGGATTTTTACCCTTTTGTCTGGGGTATTTTGGCGTGCTTCATGTGTAGAACTTCTTGAGGTTGTTGTTGTTCAATGGTTTAGCTAAAGGTTCTCCTTTAGGAGTAGCCAACTGATATGCCCTAGAGTTGTAGCTTACTGTGATGACAAATGATCCTAACCAATTCGGTTCAAATTTCCCTTTGTCATCTTGATTAAGTTGTACCTTTTGATTTTCCTTAAGGACTAGGTCACCAACTTGAACGCTCTTATCCTTGATCCTTTTTTCATAGTTTTGTTTGATCCAATTCTGATAAACCTGCAAATGGTTTAACGTGCTCAAACGCTTTTCATCTAGGAGCTCTAATTCATTTATCCTAGATACCTATATTCTTTGTTGTTGACCATGTCCTTTAATGAGATTTGCAATGAGGGTATTTCAACCTCGATAGGTAAGACAGCCATCTGTAGACCAATGAAAATGGTGTGGCACCAGTAGGTGTTCGGATACTAGTACGATAAGCCCATAAGGTTAGGTTTAGCTGCAAATGCCAATCACAGCCAACATCATTGAAAGTCCTTTTCAATATTTTTAGGATTGTTTTATTAGATGCCTCAACCTGACCATTTCCTTGGTAATAGGGAATGGAAAATCTATGCTGGATAGAAATTTGGGAACAGAGTTCTTGGACATCCTAATTTTTGAACGGGGTTTTGTTGTCCATTGTTATCGTTTATGGAATTTCATACTTGCATATGAGATAATTCAAAATGAATTTTGATATATGTTCGTTGATGATATAGGTCAATGGAATTGCCTCTATCTATTTAGTGAAGTACTTTGTTGTTGTGATGATGAACTTGTGCATGTTAGATGAAGCAGGCGATATCTTACCTACTAGGTCTAATCCCCATTGTGAGAAAGGCCATGGTGTTGTGATTGGTCTCAACTCTTATGCTGGTGCATGAACCAGATAACTATGTTGTTGGCATTGACGGTGTTTTCTAGAATATTGTATGCATTCATGTTCCATGGAGGGCCAATAATACCCTATTCTGAGTAGTTTCTGGACAAAGTTGGGTCCGCTAGAGTGGGACCCACAAATACCTTCGTGGACCTCTTGTAAGGTTGTTTATGCTTCTTCTACATTAAGACACCAGAGTAACATACCATCTAGACTATGACGGTATAGGGTATCTCCTAGGATTGTGATATGGGATGTTCTATGGGTGACGGTTTTCTTTTGAGTGGTTGTTAGATCAAGTGGTATCATACCATGCTAGATGTAGTCAAAAGTATCTTGGTACCATGAGGAGTTAGGACCAACAACAACACATACTAGTTCTGATTCTAGGATGTCAAAGACAGGTATGAGCAGTTATTCCACGAGGAACTCATATTTAGGGACATTCTATGGAATATCAAGCAGTGAGCCTATTATTTCCATTGCTTCGACAGCTCTATTATTGATTTGGAGAACTTTCTCAAAGGTTATTCTAACGAAGTATTCCTTGAAGTTGTCCACCATCCTTTTATAAGGCAGCAATTTGTCGTCTTTTGTCTAGTACTCATCATTCACCTGTCTAATCACTAGCTGAGAGTCTCCAAAGAAATGTAGCTCCTTTATTCTCCATTCGATAGCCATTTTTAGCCCTGTGATCAAAGCTTCATACTCTAATATATTATTTGTGCATGGTAAAGTGATCTTGTAGGCCTTGGGTATACTATCTCCCTGCAGTGTGAGAAATAGAACACCTACTCTAGAGCCATGTTAAGTATGGGACCTGTCAAAATATAGAGTCCAATGGACTGTCTGTTCTGTCATCTAGATTCTCTCATCTGGAAAGTCTATTGTGAGAGGCTTATGATCATCTATGGGCGCTTTGGCCAGTTGGTCTACTATAATTTGTCCCTTGATAGCTCCTCTATCTACATACTCTATATATCAAATTCACTTAGGATCATCACCCATTTGGCTATTCGACCTGCTAGGGTTGCCTTTGCTAGCAGGTACTTGAGTGGGTCTACTTTTGAAATCAGCTTCACCTTTCTATTTAAGATGTAGTGTCTTAGCTTTTGTGTTGAAAACATGACTAAGAGACACACTCTTTCAATGGGCGAGTAGTTTAGTTCATAGCCCACCAATGTTCTACTGATATAGTAGATTTCCCTTTCTTTGTTGTTATCATCTAGCTAGGCTAGGAGAGCTCCCAGTGTTGCTTGTGTGGTAGACACGTAAAGTACCATTCCCTTGTCTAGAATAGGTAGCATGAGCATAGGAGGAGTAAGTAGGTACTCCTTGACTTGTTGGAATGCTTGGTCACATCTCCCATCCCACTAGAAGGTGATGTCCTTGTGTAGGAGATGAGTGAAAGGGTGACATTTGTCTACCAGTTGTGCGATAAATCGCCTGAT
>VDFB02017255.1:0-10293 GCA_007258455.2 Sequoia sempervirens
ATATAGTATATGGCTCTTTCTATTCCGTTTTCATCATGCTGAGCAAGAAGAGCTCCTAGGGCTGCTGTTGTTGCTGACACATATAAGATCAATGGCTTTCTCAGGATAGGTGGCATTAACACTGGAGGTGTCAGTAGATATTCCTTTATTTTGTTGAATGCCTCTTCGCATTTTGTATCCCATTTTTATGATACCCCCTTGTGGAGAAGGTGTGAATATGGGTTCTGCTTGTCTACCAATTGTGCTATGAACCTTCTAATGGATTGAAGCCTGCCTTGGAGGCCTCTTAGTTGATTTAAGTTCCTTGGTGCTTCCATCTCAAGGATTGCTTTGAATTTTGCTGGATCCACCTCGATACCCCTCATGGGGACTATGTATCCTAGTAGTTTACCTGATTGTACGCCGAAGAAACACTTCTTGGGATTTAGTCTAACTTTGTATTCCTCCAGTTTGTCAAAGATAGCACTTAGGGTTGCTATATAATCTTGTCTTTTCCTTGATTTTGCTAGGATGTCATCGACATAGTCTTTGACTGTTTTGTGAATCATGTCATGGAAGATCAATGTCATGGCTCGTTGATATGTTGCTCCTACATTCTTTAGGCTGAATGGCATCATGTTCCAGCAGTAGGTCCCCCATGGACAAGTAAAAGCTGTCTTGTGTTGATCTTCTTTTGCTATCATAATCTAGTTGTATCCTAAAAATCCATCCATTAGTGATAGCATCTCATGCCCTGCTGTCATGTCCACTATCATATCGATATTGGGAAGTGGAAAGTCATCCTTGGGACATGCTTTGTTCAAATCTCTGAAATCCGTGCAGATTCTGATAGCTCCATCAAGTTTTGAAACAGGTACCAAGTTTGATACCCATTCTGAATAATCAATTGGTCGGATGAATCCAGCATCTAGTAGCTTTTTGAGTTCCATTTTGACTAACAAAGCTATTTGAGGATGCATTTTGTGAAGCTTATGTCTGACAGGTTTTGCATCTAGATACACTGCTAGGTGGTGGACCACAGTATTTGGATCAAGTCCTGGCATATCAACATAACTCCATGCAAAGTTTATTTGTCTTTCCCTTAGGAATGCTGCTAGGAGTTCTTGTTCTTCTGATAATAGTGATTCCACATAGAATGTTATGTGCAGGGTCTCCTCTATTCCTATGTTAACTGGGTTGCATTTTTCGGCCAAGACTGCTGACTTCTCTTGATGAATAGCTCTTAGGGGAAGATTGAATCCTTCATCCTCAGGTGCCTCAAAGAGGTTTTCACCATTGGATAATGGCCCTTTTATTTTTGTACTATTTTGTTGTCGAGAGTGCCGTGATGGCTTTTCACTCAAATACTTGATATGATTCTTAGTTTCACTTTTATGCATCAAGGATCTAATCGCTTCCCATAGTAGGTGTGTGTGTCTAACTCATTATGAATCCTAGATCTCCATCTAGAATGTTATCCCTCAACCCCATGAATTCGAGCTTCATCATTTTGAATGTCGAGAACCTGTGGTCCGGCGGTCATACGATCAATCGATAGACCAAACCGGATCTCTATGATTTTGATGATTGGATTCGAAAGATAAGGTACTAATCATGCAAAGGGTGGCATCTTCGAATAACCTAGGTAGGTTGGATATGATATCTTCGTCATCGCTACTAATATAGGGCTCAGTGATAAAATTATGTGTGTCCCTACCTGTGACTATTGGTGAGTGTAGTTGTACTATTACTGGTTGAGGAGAAACATTAGCAACTCTAACCGGAGGACTTCAGCCACGTATGGTTATTCTCGGAGTGGCACATCCAAGACTAATATTTGTTATGGGTCGCGTCTCTGGCATGATAGGTATTATGAGGCCATTGTCATTTTGTCCCAATCTCTGGTTTCGGTCATAGCCCATTGCAAGCATCATGTGTAGGCCTCTGCTTCTTTCATCCATTGCAATTCCAGTACGGTCTTCTTATCCGATACAACATGTTTGATGGATCCGGGCTCACTACCCTCATGGCCAAGGTCTCCCACCCTGTGAATTTGTGACACCTTTGGAGGATAGGCTTCTGTGATGTGGGAGCTTGATTTTCTTGTGGGCCCCTCGCGGATCTTGGAGATTGTGGTAACTCTCCTATCACAAAAGCATTGTTAGGGAGCCTATAACTTCCACAACCGTCCTCTTGGATGATGAGCTTGATATCAGATATGGTGGGAATGGCGGGTGTCTCTATCACAGAAGTGGACATGAGAGTGGTGGGATCGATGTATGATGTGGATGGGCCTTCATCATTTTTCGGCACTTGGGGGATTTTATAATATTTGGCTTCAAGGTTCTTGTAGTATGAAAACGGCTCAGGATCTCCATGGACAGTAACCTCTTGTCCATTATGTGTAAATTTTACACATTGGTGGAAGGTTGATGCTACGGCTTTCATTGCATGGATCCATGGGCGTCCCAGGAGGATATTGTATGGTAAGTCAAGGTCCAAGACCTGACATGTGGTTTCCATGAGTGTTGGCCCTACTTGGATAGGGAGCTTAATTGTGCCCTGAGACACTCTTTCTTGGTCATCATATGCTCTTATTATTATGCCCTTTCCTTTGTCAATGGAATCTTCTGATATCTTTAACTGCTTGATGAGGCTAAAAGAACAAATGTTCAAACCTGCACCTCCATCCACCAAGACCCTTTTGATTTTGCTTTTGTTCACAATGACCTCCAAGTGAAGTGCGCGATTGTGAGATGGTTGGGCTGAAAAATCTTGGTCGAAAATGTAAGGAGATTAGGTGTCATGATGCTTCCACCATAGCTTGAATTGTTCCGCATCAAGATCAAGGAATGGTGATGCGCTAATGCTTCTTCGAGGATCTTTTTATGGGCCGATGACATTTTTTAACAAACTCCATGATGGAGATGTGTGTCGTATGCCTTCCTTTGAGTTGGTCTACAACATTGTAGATATACCTAACAACCTCTTCTTGATAAAGGGACTCCTATTGGGTTGGACATCCCTAATGATAGTGACTTTTCCTCGCCTCATGTGGTGACCTTACGCCTTCGCATGTGGGCTTCTCGATGGTGCATTACCATGCGCTTTCATTGAGGTTGGCAAACAACTGCTTTCATATACATGATTTACACTGCCTTTTCCTTTATCCTTGTTATTCCCTTTGTTTCCATGATTCGGCATCGGATTCGTGTAGATTTTAAGATCTTGATTCCCAGTAGGTGCTTCCACATTTATGATTCTTTTGTCGATGAGATCTTGGATGATGTTCTTTAGTCTCATACAATTGTTTGTGGTGTGGCCTTTGATTTTTTGGAACTCACATAGTTGATTTTCATTGTACCAAGGAGGTTTGACATCAGGTTCTTGGTAATTCTCAAACGTAGGAGCTTGAATGAGTTTTTCATCGATTAGCTTTTTCATGATGTCCTCAAGTGGTTCCCCCAAAGTAGTGTATTTTTGTTTGGGGTATGTTTTGTGTTGAGGTGGTCCTCTTTGGTCATTGACATTATTGATGGTGGGATTATTGTTGGGTTGATATGTTGTGTGATGATTGTTTTGGCGTTGTGGCTGGATTTTATGCGCGGGTGTATTTTGGCGTGGACCACTAATGACCACCTTGGCATTGACGATGCCATCATTAGTGATGTTCTTGTTTCTTGCCCATGTACGGGGTTTATCATTGTAATTTGATGGTGGGAAATTGTTTTGTGATTTGTGATATGATGTTGATTCGATGGGTTGGGTTGCAAGGGCTCTTTCGATGCTAAGCGCCTTGGAGATTAGTTGATCATAGGTGGTGATTCCTTGAACCTTGAGGTGGAATGACAAGCGGCTTTCAAGGTTGGTAATGATTGTGCAGACTTGTTGCTCTTCTGGCATGGTCCATTTGCTCCGATTGGCCTTGGATCGCCATCGTTGAAGAAATGAAGCAAAAGATTCATTCTTTTCCTTGTTTCGTGAGTAGAGTTCTTCGAGACTAACATCCATTGTAATGTTATAGGCGTAGTTTCTAATGAATGCATCTCTAATTTCTTCAAATGTCCTAATTCCTGAAGGTAAGCGAGAGAACCATTCTATAGCATCTCCTGCTAAGCTCCTAGGGAATAGCCGCATCAGATAAGTATCGCCATATGCAACCTCCATACAATGAACCTAGAATTCCCTGATGTGATCTTCAGGGTTTCGGCCCTCGGTACTTGGTCAAATTTAGGATCTCAAACTTCTAGGGTCGGTTTCATGTCTAGGCTCCTATCAAATGGATAGGGACAATAAGCCGTTTTGTATTTTGGTTGTTCACCCTGGATTGAAGATCTAGGCAATTTGTTGTGAGAGCAACTCTTGAATTGTGCTCACATCATCTTCGGTAATCGTAAGTGGGATGAATGTGTTTTGGGGTGTTGCAATCGTGGTTTGGATGGATGGGTTGGTTTGTGCATTGTTCAATGGTATCGGTATGTTGTGGCGGGCGAAGTAGGCTTCTACTTGCTTCTAGATGAACAATGCTTGTTGTTGCTCTTGTTGTTGTTGCGCTAGGATTTTTGCTTGTTGTTGCACTTGTTGTTGTTCTAACAACGCTTGTTTTTCTACTTGATGTTGCGCTTGTTGTTGTTCTAACAATGCTTGTTGTTCTGCTTGTTCTTGTTCCCACAATGCTTGTTGTTGGGCTTCCAATTCTATTGCTTCTTGTTGTTCTTGATATTGTTTTAATGCTTGTTGGTATGCTTGCCATTACGCTGCTTGTGCAAGAAGTTGTGCTTGTGCTTGTGTTTGTTGTGCTTGTGCTTGAGCTTGTGGTTGGGCTTGCGCTTGTGCGGTTTGTTGTTGCAATAAAAGTTGTGCTTGAGCGACTCTTTGTGCTTGCAATGCTTGTGCGGCTTGGGCGGCTTGTTGTTGTTGCTGTTGTAATAAAGCTTGGGCTTGTTGTGCTTGTTGTGCTTGTAATGCAGCTTATGTGGTTTTGGCAGCTTGCGCAGCTTGAGTGGCTTGTTGCATGGCTTTTTGTTTCTACACTTGTTGGTATCCTCTTTGAAAAGTGGCTTGTAATGTTGCGTTGAATTGGTTTGATGTGGTGAACGTTGGTGGTGGTGGAGGTGGTGGTGGATTTGGAATGGTGGTAGATGATGATGTTGTGTTGATTATTTGGTTGGTGGATGGTGTTGTCGTGTTGATGTGGTGATTGGTGGATGGTGTTGTTGATGTGATTGGCCCTTGAGAGACCATGCTTTGCAATGTTTTAGGGGTGTTTGATGATGTTGTCATTGCTTGTGTGTTTGTCATTTGTTGTTGTGATGTCAACTATAATTTTTGAGCATTTGGCAAGATGTTTTGATTAATGGTTGGGATGTATGTTTGATGGATAATCGGTAGAGGGGGAAGCCCTAAACCAAGGAGTGGTGTTGATGACAATGGTGATGGTGGGAGAGGTGGAAATGTAAGGGGGGTGAATCCTTGCGAAAGTGTTGTGGTGTTGAAAATCCCCCCTTGTCCGAATATGTCTCCTTCTTGTGAATTTGTGAGAAGAGGTGTTTGTGGTGCTCCGTGAAAAGATGTTGATGGTAGGTCATAATCTAAAGTGAGAGGAACATTTAGGTGTAATGGATTATGGAGGATGTTTTGTTCCACTGTGGTGTTTGCGTCCAAGTTTTGGTTATTCACAAGGGGATGTGATTGAAGTTCATTGAGGAATGTGTTTCCCTTGTTAACGTTGGGTTGAGTTGGAGCAAATGATGTTGTGATTTGTGAGATATTTTTCATGACGTTTTGAGATGGGGGTGTAGATGAAATGGGGATGGTGGATGAGATTGGTGGAAAAGATGTCTCTACTATAGTGGTCACATCAAAATCCGAAGGCAACTTGGCCCCTTGTTTTGCTAGTTCAAGAATGTACAACGAAGGGTTGAGTCTCATCATGATGTTGATGATTCTATGGTTGTCTGAATTTTGGAGCATTTCAGCTATTTCTTCACGAGACATTCCAAAGGTGAGGTCTTCGCCTTGATTTTCTTCTTGTGGTTTTTGTGATGATGAGGGGATCAATGGATTGCTTGATTCTGCGAGATTTATTTCTACGTTTGTTTGGCTAAGGTCACTTGAAGTGGGAGTTTCTTTGTGGGCTTCCATACTATTCTTGTATTCAGATCTCGTTTGAACCATAAAACAAGGATCAATCTTCGAGAATATGGGAGATGAATCTCTTGATTCCTTGGATTAATCTCTATTTTATGTCCCAAAGTGAATTTTTTTGGATGCTTTTAGGATCAAATGTGATGGTGATATGATGGTGATGTTTAAAGATGGATGTTATGGATGTTTTGACTTTTGATAGATCTTGAATGAAATACTAGGCTTTGGATTTTTGATTGGTTTGATTTTTTGGATTTTGAGACTTTGTCCTTGATCTTGATTTGGATTTTGTTTTGGATTTTGAAAAAAAAGGAACCCTAAGATGTTTGATAATGATCTAAAGGATAATTGTGTTCAAAGGATGATGATTTGGATATGTGTGAGGAGAAGGATGCATCTACCCACCCCTACCCAAACGAAATGATTGTTTCACTAAGTATATGGAGAAGGATTCATCTACATACACTAAGCTAGAAAAGATGATTTGGATGACTTTGACAAAGGATATGCAAAAGGATGCATTTACACATTCCTAGCCAAAGGTGTTTTGATAAATGTTCTCAAGGACTTGGTCTCAATGAGTTTGGATGATTGCTTGATTTTGTCATAAAGCCTAGCATTTCAAGGATGATTTCAAGGTTCTTATCAAAAGATGATTTGTGAGATGGATTTCGATGTTTTGAAAGATGGATGAAAGAGGTTTGATTTGTTTTGATCCCTAGATGAACCTAAAAAGACCACTTTGTTTTCCTAGACCTAGGTATTGAAGAGCATGCATATGCTTCCTAAAGACCTTTGTAACCAAGGAATGATTTGAACATTTTGGATTTCCAATCAATGATTTGTGCTTTTGGGATTTGGAGTCTTCAACACACATGAAAGTTCATTTTGCTTAGCTTTGCTTAATGGATTTATTTTACCAAAACACTCTCTTTGATTAAAGTTTCAAACTAAGATGTCCAATGTCTTAATTTCTTTAAACTCCACAAGATATTTTATGTGGAAATTCAATGAACTTAAGGCAAGGGTTTTCCTATTGTTTACTCAAGAAGACAAATTGAGATATAATCCAGCTTAGGAACCTCTGACGTGAATCATGAGGAAAACATATGGATTGAGTCAATGATATTTGTCTTAAAGAGGGTTTGAAATTTTGAGTCATGTTGAATGTTTGTTTGCAAAATGTTTTCGAATACACACTATGTTTTCAAACAAAGAACAATTACAAGCCCTATGGATGTGTAAGACAATATTTGTTGGATTCCCACTTGGACAAGTCCAGCTACACTTATCTCTAGTGGATGGTTAGATGCTTGACTATTTGGCTCCCCTCCATGGCTAGATTAGCATCAATCGAGACGACCAGCATCAACACCATGGAAACTCCAACTGCTTTCCATCTCTACTAGAGACCGTAGGTGTGGGGTGGCTTGAGCGAGCCGTTCTTGCACCAACAAATAGATCAAAGTTTGGAAGATTCTAGCACATATTAGGTTCTAGTAGGACTTTCCGTTCGTGGAATTGACCCATGCGACAAGAGTCCTTTCAGATCCATCTTGTCGGAGCCAACCGCGTGATTATGGTGTTTAACCAAAACCCTCATTTATATCCCGGCTAGAAATACTCTTGGCTTTAGAGTGTTACCGGTTGAGTCGTCCCTTGGGTGAGTACTTTTTCCCCAAACCAAGCCCTCTAAGATAAACAAAAACGAGCAAAGACACAATCCGTAACTCAATCGATCTTCGATGGCACAAAGAAAGAGAATGTACGCGAAAATTCCCCTACTCACTCACACAAGATATTCAATTTTAAACCCAAATCGAAGTGTTTCAAAGCAATAAAATGCATTTTTTAGTGTTTCTCTTGCACCCTAGATCGCACGAACCGCAAGGGGAGAGGATACGCACTCAAAATGCACCCAAGACAAAATCACACAATTCAAGAACTTGTTCATTTTGTAGCCTTCAAAGCAATTGTGAGTTAGATTTTAAGCACCAAAAATGAAGTGTGAGTTTGATTGTTGTTCAATTCTTAACCTCAAACAAAATCTAGTAAGTTGTCCTAAGATTCATTTGAAGCCCTTTACAATGAAAATAAAATTGCGTTTTAGACCCAAATGAAGTGTGTTCCTGAAATGAATAAACAAGTTAAGTGATAGTGTTGATAAACACTTAAAAGTGTTAAAAACACATTAGTTTTCAAAAAAATAAAATCTTCCCTCATTCGTTTCCATTTGATAGCCTTCTCTTTAAACTTGCTTTCTTTAATATAGATTTGTTTTTGCACCTTTCACTTGCCCTTGTTTGCTTTTGGTACCTATTCCATCAAAAAGACAAATCATGTGAGATTTAAAACATTAAATGTTTTTTGATTATTAACTCCAAACAATAGCATGATTTTAATTGAAATAAAACCAATGATAATAAAAGAAAGATTTAAAAGTGACTTTTTGCTTTGATAGTAATGTCATTGAAAAAATATCACACTTGTTAGATCCATTCTCTTCTTTATCAAAATCCACACCACTAGAGGTGTTGAGTTAATTTAAATCAATCACAAATGGTATAGATAAATCAACCTCTAAGGATAAAATCTATAAACACTTTGAATCCATAAATCAGCATATCTGCCATATAGATGATATACAACAGTTTTTCATAAATCATCAAGTTCTCACATAAAGTAACAAGCAAACTCGAACATTTAATCACCGTTAATTAAATATGTATATGCCTTCTAAGATCTGTTCGAATAAAATTGAGGCACATAAAGTTGAGATTTATAGATAAATGAAAGATTATGTTGCGCCCATACTTATGACTTCAAACGACGACCTAGGAACTGGCAAAGGAAGTCTATTGATTTAAATGCTAAACCTATTGACTTGACCTTGGTTATCTGTGCAGGCTTAGGAACCACAGATTGTCATTTGACGCGTTTTTCAAAAGACAGCAGATATCAGTCTTTTCATCGACCAACCATGAATCCCTTTCAACGCCATTCGCTTGCATTCAATGACAGAAAGCAACAGAAGTAATTTATGGTTATACTCTACTGGATATGTGATTTGGAAGTAGGAAAATATCAATTTTGAGCTGGACGCATAAGTTGGTAAATGGCGGGTGATGGTTTTTTTAAAAAAAAGACTTAAGTATACTGACATTTCATAACATTACACCTTACGCATTTTGCATCCAAATAAACTGACTAAGATTTTTATTGCGGGAAACTTAATTGCCAATGCATGGAGTACCAGTCTATTCAAGGAGACACCTATGGGTTGAGTTTAATGCCGAGAAGGACGTTGCGCAGCTACTGGGATCTTCACCTTTATTAATAGTTTCAAAGTAACTATTGTCATGAAAGGAATAGCATGCAGGTGAAGTGGGACCTGCGCAGCAGCCTAAGGCATGAGAAAATCTCAAACAACCCTCTTAGAAAAAATTGAGAATAAAGACAGAAAATTGCTTTCGAAACAAACAGGCTGATCCAATTGATAGTGTGAAACTGACGTTTGAAAGTTATTCAGAAATATTTTAAACTAAATACAAATTGTAAATACAAAACTTGGATTGGCATGAAGTTTTTAAAGCGGATGTTTTTTTTTTTTTTTTTTAAGTCACAGCCAAATCTTCAAAGCGTTTCCAGCGGGTCTCCTGCACCAAAAGCAGGAAGCATAGAGAAAGGAAGCAGCTATAGGTTTTGAAACAATAACAATACCGGTATTGTATAGTCATACACTTTGCCCTATTTGAGTGGTGAAAGGAATGATGATAAAATGTTAACCTTTCTTTTTTTTTAGCAAATGAAATCAGCATCAAATGCAGTCAGTATGAGCAAAGTTGAATCCAAAATGCTGAATGGTAAACATGTTTGAGATATACTCAATCGTTAATAAATGTATGATTTATTTGCTTGGTGGAATGACTACAAAAAGTGGAAGCATAGACAAATTACTCACGTATTTCTGCAATAAAGAGCAGAGCACAAAATTTAACTAGTAATATCTTTATAGCAAAGAATTTTGATTCATGGAAAAAGAAGTTAGTATAACTGTGACAAGGTACCAAATACTTCAGATCTGCGAAATGAGGTATCAAATACTTCAAATATGCAAAATGTTAAGCCCTCCTTCTAGCGCCATTTTGTGGATGTTAAAATCTGCAA
>VDFB02017256.1:0-38407 GCA_007258455.2 Sequoia sempervirens
GAAAAAATTGGATTTTTTGCTCAACCTCTCAATGGGGCAAGATACTAGCTTAATTCTTTCTACTAGGGCAACAATGGGGAATCCAAAAAAAAATTGATTTTTGATATGAGCAACAACATTAATCTAAAAAGCATTAGTCTTTGAACCAACATAATAGGTACCTTTCTTCAAAGAAGACCAAAATGTAGACAAGTGCTGAAAAATGTCCTAAATGATACTACACACTTGAATCTAATCACTAACATCATTTCATCCTAAATCCATCCTCTTTTTTCCTATTTAATTAAATAAGCCTAGTTATTTAATTAAATGCATCATTTTCATCTATTAATCTAATTGGTTTAATTAGGTTAATTCACCCCCTTTCACCTTCACCTCTCATCTTGTTTAATTGAATAATACAAATTATTTAATTTAAACCCCCTAGGTCCTCTCATTTAATTGAATAATCCTATATTGTGGAATTAAATGTCATTTACATCCCATTTTCATGAAAAAAATCAATTATTTAATGGACGTCCTCACATACCTCATATTGCACAATTAAAACCTCCAAAATATGGAACTTTAATTACTAAAAATTACTATTTTCCCTCACCCATCCACTTGCATAGGAAATGTTCCAAAGGAATATTCTCTTATCTGGCTCCAAAATATGGAGTATTCTTTCAACAAACTTTGTAACAAACTTTCAAAGTTGTTACAAAGTGTGTTTGTTTGAATCATTGTGATCTCTTAATGCTTTATTTGATACATGTGATATTTGATTCTCATCCATTGATGAGAATCCTTGATCCATGTCTTCACCCTTGATTCCATATTGACCATTAATTGGTCAAATTGATCTCAACCCTTGATTCTTCATTTGCTCTCCTATAAATACTTCACTATTTGGAGAGAAGGGGATCCACTTTAATCAAATCAAAAGTATGTTCCCTATTTGAATAATATCTCTACTCATACTTGCACCATTTTCAAGCATTTTCATCTTTTAATCAACCCATAGCATTGATTTATCACATTTAGCATAGTTTTCTCAACAATGGAGGTTGGTTAATTGCTCATATTATCCAAGGGATTAGGAAAGGGTCACCATTCCACATCAATGTGACACCACTCCCCCAATGGGATAAGGTTTGGAGTATTACACTAGTAGAAAAATAGCAATAAATGACAAAAAAAACTACTCAAAATTGTTTATATGTGATTAAGCTTGGTCACATGACCATTATTAGTTTATTGCTAGCCATTTACAATGTGACCAAATTCATGACTAAACCATTTTTAGTTATTTATTTGTTGTTTTGATTTATCAATTTGGTATTATATTTAGTCATTAATTTAGTCATTGATTGTTGTTACCTGGTCATTTATTTAGTCATTGTAATCATTAATTGCCATCACTTATTCATGGTAGTCATTTATTTAGTTATGGTAGTCATTTATTTAGTCATGGTTTAGTCATTTATTTAGTGATGGTTTAGTCATTTATTTAGTCATGGTAGTAATTTATTTAGTCATTTATGAATTAATGCTTTCAGGTCTCTATTCTTGCATTTAAAAGGAAGATGGATGGTCAATTATGCTTATTATATGGTAGAGTGAGTCACTGGTTTTGCATTTTCTCCTTGCTCTATATCTATTCATAAAGGAAATGCTTTTGTAGCTTCCAATTCTATTTCACAAGAAAATAGCATGGTTACATTAGGGAAACTAATGAAATTAAGAGGAAAATGGTTGAATCTGTAATGGACATTGAGATTTTAATCTCATGTGGAATTTTAATCTTATTTCCAACCATTGATATTTTGAAAGAGAAATTTGATGAATGGTTGATTTGTTGAAGTGGTTGTAAATCATACTTTTCCTTGTAACAAAATCACCAAAGGGTTTTAAGTGTTGTTGTTTCACACTATAATTATTTTTACAAAAGTTAGCTCATTTAATTTGTTGCTTACACATCAGATACAACAAAATATAAAACTCAAAAATCTACAAAATCATCATCCCTAAAACACAACCAGTAATATTTGTGAAATTGCTTTTATAAATAGATTTACATAAAGAATATAGGTTTGTATAAAAAATAATTTTGTAGCAAACTAATATCGTTTAGATGTATAGATGTATGTTTAAATTTAGAAGAAAAATAAATTAATTAATTAAATTTTGTTTTTTTTAGATCTAAACAAAAAAATGTATCCTTTGCAAACTTTAAAATGGGATAGGGTCATGCATAGGTCCATGTAAAACTATTGCTGCCTGCAAACTTAAATCTATGTTTCAAAATATTTAAGTTTCAATAATAATAATAAGAAGGTTTATTTGGTGATTGTAGAGAACAAGTTTATGTAAAAATAGCAAAATATACCACAAGAAATCTCCATCCTCTTGTTAGATAAAATGAAACTATTATAAGTAAACAACAAAGAAGAAAAAGAAAAACTCCCATTCTTCTTGTGCAGCCATAAATCTCTCTCCCTTGTGCTGCCCGCTCCTCTCATCCTGCAAAAATGAGAAAAATGATTAGAGAAAGCACTCATATATTTGTTTAATTATAGGGAAATGAAAGGAAAATTGAGGACAACATAGATTGAAAATAGGGTTTCTATTGAGTTTGCCTAGTAAAATAATATGCATCTAAAAAAGAATTAGGGCATAAATAATATATTTGAAGTACCTATCACCAAATTGAATGAAGAAAATTAGGTGCTCATTTTGAAATGAACGTGAAATTTACTTCCAATGCAGTTAAACAAATCTCAACCATTCATCATTTTCTACCAATTTTTCAACTACTTTTCATGGATTTTTACTGCTTTTAACTGTTATATTATAATAGTAGCAATCCAACCTATATATACTATTATATATTTTTGTATTTAAATATATCTATAGTATTAAATAAATAATAACCTATATATTTTTTATATTTAAATATAATGGTAAATAATAGTAAATATAAAGCCCATTAAGGGGCTAGGTTGGGAAAATCCAAGAGGGATGGTTTCCAAGGAGGTCCAATGGGAAAAACCATCTGAAGGATGGTGGAAGATAAATTTTGACAAGGCCTCGAAGGGAAATCCAAGGCCTTCTAGGGCTGGATTTATAATTCGAGACTAGAATGGGAAGGTGGTAGCTTTAGGAGAAAAGAAGTTAAAGAATGGTAAGGACAACAGGGAAAAAGCCTTAGAAGCTTTATTAGTAGTGAAATGTAGTAAAAATTTGGGTGCCACAAAGATACATCTAGAAGGGGATTTGATGGTTATAGTTTAAGAGGTGATGGCTGGAATAATACATGCTTGACACCTACAAAATATGGTGGATAATATTAGGGAGGATTTATCATCCCTAGAAACCTTTCAAGCTAGTTATATTTAGAGAGGTGGTAATGTGGAAGCAGATATATTATCTAAGTTGACACTATCTTTTGGTGAGGTGGGAGTTGTCAAAATTAAAGATTTTAGGGATGTAAGGTTGGCAGATTTTGATTAGAATGGGAGTATGATGTATTAAATGTGAAAGGTGATGGATAGAGAGTGGGAGGTTGAAAAGTACAAAGTGAGTGTGGGAAGACGAGTGACAACCGGAGAGTACACAACACCATTAATGTGATTTGAAGGTAGTGAGTTAGTTATAAGGTGAAGTAGTATGATTTCCCCACATTTCGATGAGGAAAATTTGAGAAGCTATAGAAATAGGTGGTGAAGGCGGTGGGATTTAGAACCATGGAGGAAAAATTCACTTTTCACTCACAGAGACCTTTGAATCCTTTCTTCGGCGATGTGTCTGCAAAAAGGATGTCTATTTTTCATTGAAGACGAGAGTCTTGTACAGTGTGTTCGAATGATCATGGGCAGATATTTCAACACACTGAGACACAAATTAAGAACAAATTTAGATGTGTATTCTTTGATTGCAGCCTAGAGTTTCGATATTGGATAGCTAGTGAAGCTGGTGAGAAAAGTCTTGAAGAAAATCATTCATGAATATTTTCTAGTGGGAATGGAGTCAATTTTTGAATGGGTAGTTCTGGGGGTTGGCCTGGACATTTCAAAAGGAATAATTGATGAGGAAATGGAGTTGCTTTATGGTTACTTAGGTTTAAATCCTTTCATTCGATGGCTCAAAGGAAATTTTAAGGCACGATGTCGAGAGGAAGCTCGTCTGGGATGGAAAACTCTTAAATTGTTTATTGAGCTTGTGAAGTTAGAAGAATTCATAGAGAAGGCCAAAGCGGAGGTGCAGGGGAAGGTGGTGCGTGGAAAGTAGCTAAAGAAGCATCCGAGAAAGTAGAGGAAATGATAGAGGAAAAGGAAATTTTGAGAGCTGAATGAAGGAGCATCGAATTCTGGGAGGATACAAAAAAGTAGGACCCTTGAAGGTCCCTGTTAGCCTTTCTTGTCTAGGTCTAAGTTTTTGTAAGTTTTTTTGTGAAACTTATTAGGTTTATATTGGGGAGTTCTTGTTGTCGGGTAGTAATGTAGGTCTGTGTATGAAGACTCTCAGTGGTAGGGTAAACAATAAAAATTGTAGTAGTTATGGTGGCCTGTGGTGGTTTTTTGGCATGCTTATATGCTTTAATCTCTCTACTATTGTATTTTTAGGAAGGTATCAAATTGGAAATGTATGTACTTTTATTTTCAAGCAATAAAATATCTCGTGTTACTGACCAAAAAAAATAATAGTAAATATAATCTTACTTATATTTAATATAATAGTAAATAATAGTAGTAAATAATAGTAAATATAATAGTAAATAATAGTAATAATAATAGTAAATATAGTAGTAAATAATTTAATATAGATTTTTTTTTTAATTTAAAAAAAATGGAACATGGGTTTATCATTAGCCTATGGTGTAATGATGGAGCCCCGTGGTATAGCGGGGTGAAAAAAATCTATATTAAATAATTAAAAATTAAAAAAAATCTATATTAAATTAAAAAAATAATAAATAATCTATATTAAATTAGAAAAAAATGGAACATGGCTTTACCACCAGCCTGTAGTGTATGTGATGGAGCCCCATGGTATAGCACGGTGCAAAATAATCTAATTAATTTATTATAGATTTTTTTTAATTTAAAAAAAAAGGGAACATGGCTTTACCGCCAACCCCTATAATGTATGTGATGGAGCCTCGCAATATAGCGCGGCACAAAATAATCTATATTAAATTATTTACTATTATATTTACTATTATTTACTGCTATTATTTATTATTATATTTACCTATAAAAATTTATAGGTTATATTACAACTATTATAATATATAAGAATACAATAGAAATAATATTAAATAATAGAATACAAAATATTAAATATAAGTTTGAAATTATTATAATTAATAATTAATATATTTCTATATAGATCAAATTAAATTAATTTATAAAAAACTCATAGTTTAATTTATTTTTGGGTAGGCTAGGAAAAAGAAAACTATATGTCTATTAATATAAAATAAAATTGATAATATAATAATAGTAATATAGACCAAAATTAAATGCTAATGTTAATAATGTTACTCATGTTGTCTAATTTTTATATGTGTCACTAATTATTTATGTGAATAATTATTTAGTTGTATTTTTAACCCAATGATCAAATTAGTCATTTATAGTTTTGTTGCAGAAAATTAGTAGAATTTAGTCATTTTAAGTTGTCATGACTAAAATTTTTAGTCATGTAGTCATTTATTTGCCAAATTCTACTAGTGTTATAATGGGTTTCTTTTATGCTTTCATGTTTATTTTATGCTTAGTTTAATGGTTTCTTAGTTTTTGAAGCTTTCAAACATTTCATTCCAGGACTGTAGCTTAGAGGGTTAAATATGTCTTAAATTCATTAGGATCTCATGTATTTAACCTATACTATGATTAGGCCCCCCAATTTAAACCCACCATATACCCAACAATATTGTTGGTACATGGGAATGATAACTGATATGATTGCAACTTAGAGGGTTAAATATGTCTTAAATTCAAGTATGTTGGTTATCGTGCCTTGACTAATCTTATCTATGGTTAGGCTCTCCTAGCTATTTGATGGATGGCTAACCATCTAAAGCCTTAGGAACTACCCCACTCCTTTGGGAGTAATATGGCTATCACAGCTCCCATGGAACATCTCTATGGTACAAAGTCTGATAATATGATGCCTTTGATATGACATCCCTATACATCCACATGGAAACATGTCCCTATGCCACCACTATGATGAACTCCAACTATTTTCACCTCCCAATTTCCTAGGTAAACTATAAGTCTAGCTATTATCGTAGCTATCTCTCATATTCTCAGTCAATTGTCATGGTCTGTAGCTACTACTACAGCTGATCTCTCTCGGTCTTGAGGGCCTAGATCTATCCATCCTAAGGATTTGACCCCGATGACTATTGTGGTTACTATAGTTGTTGAGGATCTTGGTGACTATGATATTTCTGAACTTGCTCTCCATGCCCCTGATCTTATGGAGACTACTACTCTAGCTGTTGACCCCCTTTTCCTACCCCTTGACCTCTAGGTCTCCCTCGTGGGGGTACCCCTATTGGATCTGTCAATATAAGAGGAGGCACAAACCATACATAATATGCTAGAGTGGTCCTAGCATCTACTTGTCTCTAATCATAAACCCACAACTAAGAAACAAGTTGTCTAAATTCATCTATAGCCACTTGTGGTTGTATCTATAAATCCCACGCTATCTCCAAGGAATTCCTAAAAAAAATAGTAGTGTACTCATCTGATAGTGCATCTTGCACCTCACCAAAATGCTTGGCTACATGGTTAGGCAGGTACCTCTCAATCGTTGTATTCTCATGACCTTGCATATATCGGGTCTGTCTGACATAGAATAGTTTTTGGTGATCATCATACTATGTAGGAATCTATAACCATGGCCGCCATTTGAACATAGTCATATCATCGATCACTTGTCACTAGTAGGGGATCCCTAAGGTACCTCTAATCTATAGTATGATTTGTCCCTAGTACCTAAAAACCACTAACTCATCTAGTTCCACATCTTCCAATGCTACCACTAGCTTGAGCACAACTATATTCTCCCATGACCAAATACGTAATAATGTAACACCCACCAACAATTCCCATCCCTGAACATATACAAACTGGTGCATATCATGATAGAGTGAGGCTACCATGACCAAGCTCAACATGTATATGTCCTCATGTAAATCATCTTGTGTCATACAAGTCCCCAACTAGAACTGAATCCTCTCCCTCACCATTCTAGGGAAACAATCCCTAAAATCAATGCGTTGGCCACTAATCTAAAGATGGGTGAGTGCCCTCGGTACATCTCCAGATCAATCTATGAGCTCTCTAGTATGAAATCCTCCTAACATAGAACCTCATGGCATGTTTCATACCTAGTATCCATGTAATACATGACATGCTTCCCATGAATGGGAAGCCGTAGTATCCTCTAAAAGTCCTCCAAAATCATTGTGGCCTCATCAATGGGTAGGTGAAATGATAATGTCTCACCCTACCATCGCTCAACTAATGCAGTCATCATGGCCAAATGTGTCCTCACCTCAGGCATATATGAAATGAACTAGAGCCCTATCTCCCCAAGGTGCTCCTTACGAATCTCATCCAAATCATCTAACACTGCAAGCAACCCAAGCCAGTGCTCGCATGACATCATTGGTTGGAAATGCTCCTGCATCCATGATGAAAACAATGTAAAAACTTGGCCAAAATAAAAAAATATTTTAATGTTTGAACCCCCAATTGACAATCACATTGTTGTTTAAAAACATGTCGCCATAATATTTTAGCCAACAATGTTGGTTAGCTTCAAATCCAAGGTTGTGTTTCCCTATGCATAGGCATGTCTAAAATTAAAACTCAAATCTTGAGTGGTGTTAGTGTGTGCAAATGCATTTCCATAATTCTTGGCGTCACCTAATCTAAATCCCCCCTAACATTTCTAACTGCATTCACATTTCCAAAATAAAATTCAAACCCTAATTCCAAATCATGTGATGTGTTTCTATTTATAATAGTGTCGTAATAATGGACAAAATCATCACTAAAAATCCTAAAAGCGTTGCAATAGGGAAACACCACAACTATCCTAGAATAGAAAACTAATAAATACTCAAAATAATAAAAGTACAAGAAAAGTTATGATTTACATACTAGTGGTCCTACGCTTGGAGGCCACTGGTACTCTCAAACTCGACCAGTGATGTGTTGTGGAAGCACACAACAAGCCATTTTTTCAGAGGGTCAGAGAAAAGAGTGTAGGAAACCTCAAAGTGTGAATGCAAAAATGAATTGAAAATGACCCTCCTCCTATATTTAAGCAAGAAATTAGGAGATTTTTCCCTAATTTAGGTGGGTAGCTAGAATTTTGAGCCTGTTTATCCATTTTTCAATCCATGGAGACTATGTTGAGAATTTTTAGTGTCTTGAGCCTATTTTCATGTCTTGTAGCCTATTTTCTATAGCTAAACATTTGTTGAATATTTCTCGTGATCTCAACCAAAATATTTGAACTTTTTGCTCGACCTCTCAAGGGGGTAGGATACCAATATAATTCCTTCCATTAGGGAAATAGTGGGGCATCCAAAAATAAATATATTTTTTTAAAATTTTTGATTTGAGAAACAACATTAATCCAAAGAGCATCAGTCTTTGAACCAACATAACAGGTACCTAGCTTCAAAAAGGGGAAAAATGTAGAAACTTAAAATTGTCCTCAATGGTATTACACACTTGAATTCGATCACTAACATCATTTCATCGTAAAATTGTGGGAGTAAATGGTGACTCCCCAACACCCCAGGAACAATTGCTAGACCAAAATATCTTCCACAAGAGAGAGGACAAGAATACTTACTTCAATAATGCAAGATTGAATATTGGTTGAATATGCTTGAATGCAAATGTACATTCAAGGTGCCTTGCTTATAAAGGTAAGGTAGAGAGATTGGATTAGAAAAGATCATGATAAGTGTCTTAATCCTATTACATGAGACAACTAAAAAACTACCTAGGAATCAAGCATTACTAGCTAGATAAGATAAGTTCTAGAAGAGCCAACTAAGACTTCTAGAAATAATCTTATATCCTAAGTAAACTTAACATGTGAATATGTCCCCTAATTACCTAGTGAGTGAATTAGGTAGGTACAAGACATTTATTCATGCCAACACCCCCCCTTAAGTGCAACTTAGGGAGAATATTATTATACAAATGACACCAAGATGCAAAGATGGGTCCCAGTGATGAGGCCATGTTAGGTACCCATGTACAAATGCAATGAAATCCCTCACAATTGGGGAAAAAGATAAAACCCAATGGGATAAAAATCCCCACAAAAAGAGAGAAACCAAACAAGAAATTACTCTCAAAATGATGAGAGGAAAAAACCTTGAGTGAGGAAAAATTACCGCATAAGAGAGAAGGAAGAGAGACCGTGCAAACCCCCCCAATGGTGAGTCCTTGCTCAAAGCTAACAATACCAAAAGTCCCCAATCTTAACTGAAGAAGGAGACAATGTAGAACAATGTGAAGATTGATGTAGAGCTGAACAAAGATGATGATAAGTCCTCCAAATTTATAGTATGAGACTCCAAAAACAAGCTATAGATACTTGTCAAATACTCATCCCACAAAGCAAGATATGAAAAACTATTCAATCATCCTACTAAATAGAAGCATTGATGGCTGAAGAAGTAGGAGGTGGAGGAGTAGGAAGATCAACACTGGTCTCTAGAATACCAAGGTGTAGATGACCAAAATTCTCCTCACAAACATGGTTCAGACTCAATGGAGTGTGTGATGTAGTCAAAGGAACATTATCACCTTCTAAAGAAAAATATGAAAAGGAATACACACAAGAAGAATGATCAACCATCCTAATAGCAACAATATCCCTAGTCTCCAAGTCCCTTATGTACACCCTATTAGGAGTGAATTCAACTATTTTACCTTGACTCCCATGAGTAATTTGATAAATAGAAAGGAGATTTTATGACAAGGAACACAAAGTGCATCATTGAAAGTCCCTTCCCCCATTTCAATAGAACCCTTGCCACTTACCTTCATATATTTATTGTTACCCATCAAGATATGAGGTGAATTACAAGGCTACAAAGAAGAGAACATATCGATAGAAGATGCCATATGATGAGATTCCCCTGAATCAAGAAGCCATCTATTAGATTCAAGGCTTGTAGAGGCCAAGAGCTCTTGTCCTTTCATTTTGTGTAGCCCAAATGTAGATCTTGTAATCTCCGAATGAGATGATGAGGAAGGTGTTGTTGATTGAGATGTTGAAGAAGAAGTAGAAGACACTGATGAGGGAAACTAAATGTTATTATTTTGAAGGTGTGTGAGTTCATCAATATTCTTATTATAACATATATTCTCATCATGTCCTAGCCTTTTACAATATGTGCATTTCAACTTCTTCTATTTAGATGATTCCTCTTTTGAAGAGGGTGTAGACTCGAGAGTTATTTGTGAAGGATAATCTTTACCTTGCTCATTTGACTTGGGGGCCTTATTCTACTTCTTACCTTTTCCACTTGAAGCCTTTGTATCCTTTTCAAGAAGATCGTGAGATGTAGAATACTTCAATGTGCTCATGTGTAGCAGCTTTGCTTGTTCCCTTATGAGTTGAGCTACAAATTAATCAAGAAAAGGAATTTTGTATGCATTACCAAGGGCATCCATTGTAGCATAGAATGTAGAAACAAACACTGAATAATTAGGACCAAGCTTATCAAGAATAGAAATTATCAAATGTTCATCCTCTTTAGTGACCCCACAATTAGATAACTACAATCTTAGAGAATTGAGCTAAGAGAAGAAGTCTTGGATATTTTCAAAATATGATGGATTTAGACCCACTAGTTCATTCTCCAACTTAAATTTCCTCATTTTATTAGGCTTACCAAAGAGACTCTCTAAATTAGTCCAAACTTGCTTAGGATGTGTGCAAGATGCAACAAGATATCTAAGATCTAGAGAAATGGACAAAAGAAGAGTACCAAGAGCTTCATCTCTTTTCTCAAGCCATTTTCTTCTTTTTGTAGCTCTTGTGGGTTTTGGATATTGACCATATGTTATTCTTTGCAACTTCAATTTTAGCACTAACAACCCTTTTTTTTATTTACACTCATGATAGTTATATGGGGTTAGAGATACATATTTTGGAAAATCCATGATATAATACAATATTACAAGAGAGGAACAACAGTTTCCCTTCACAATACAAGCAATTTATCCCTTTGTCCCAAGCAAATTTACACATTTTTTGCAAATTTACAACAATGCATCCCAAATTTCCAAATCAACTTCAAACTAAAATTATGAAAATCTAGAAACAAATTTGTAAAAATTGCATGAATAGAACTGAAGTTCCTAAATACCTTCCTAATGCCACAAACTTAGGGAAAAATGGAGTTCGAAGCAAAAAGATATGACCTTGGAGGTGAAAACGGAAGATCTAGATTCAACCTAGAAATTAAAAAAAAAAATGAAAAATCTCTACTAAATACCTACACCACTGACAATTTGAGCTCTCCATCTTTCCAGAAATATTTCATTTGAAAAAATCTACCTCCATATGAGAAAGTTATGCAAAAATGAAAAAAAGGCCTATTTGAGGGCCTATGGGGGAAAAAGAAAGGCTACATAGGTGTAAAAATCAGGCTCCTGGGGGCTAAGCTAAATAGGTGTAAAAATCAGGCTCCCGAGGGCTAATATATGGTCAGCCATGTGACCTCATCGAAAGATAAAGCAAAATAAAAAACCTAACGACTAAGATTTTATTACAAAGGATTTTAATTTATTAAAAAAAAATTGAACACAAGACAAAGCCAACAAGAAGGTTTTTAACACATAGTTCTATATTAATACCATAAATCTTGATCTCAAAGACTTCATACTACAAATGATGGGATAGAAGTGATTGAATGCTAATGAATCGAGGTGTACACCAAGGAGATGTGATTGATCAACACCGTGCAATGTGACCAGTTCTACAAAATGGTACCACTGACAAGATGTGACCATGGACAAAGGATGATAAGGCTGATTCCTACCATGCAGGATATCGATCTGACAAGGACTTAACCACAACCAATACCCTGATTTAATGAGTGACGAAGTTGATACCCATATGGACAATGTACAACCCAATGTACTTGTGGATGTTGATAAAATAAATGCTCGATAACTGCTGAAAAGATTCCAACCCTGCTTTGGATTGGATGGGTTGACAAAAGAGCACATGGTGGTGGAAGGATTTGATTTTACCATGGTGGTAGGGAGATTTGAGGGTAGGTGGGGGGATGTGACTACCAATAAGGGAAACAAAAGATCTATAAAGGCCGATAGACAAGTAATGTCTGTGTATGGCCACAAGCCAAAAATGCTACCAAATATTGTATAAACCCTCTGTAGTGTAGTAAAATGCATACCCTTGCATTTTCACACTTTTTTGGGCCTACGTTGCTTTATTTATGCTTCTTTATGGCTTAATTGGTCCTATTTTTCCTCCACAATCCCTATGAATTACATCTTTTTATGAAAAATCTTGAAAAACATCAAAATATAAATGATCATTTAATGATTATATCTATGTGTCCCTGATTTGTTGATTGGGACTAAATGCCACCTAGGGTGTCTTTTTCCTCCATGAGTCTTGGGACCTTGATTTTGAATACACCTAAAAAGGTCCCTTTTTTGAGTCAATGTCTCGAGATTGAGCCTTGGGAATAAGAAGCCACCTAGGGAATCTTAGTCCTCCTTGGCTTATTTTCAAGATTCAATTTCAAATTTTGGAAGGGATTTATACTCCTTTATTTAGTGATTTCATATGTCGGCTTGCTGTGGTGTAATTTCAGGATATTAAGCATGAATAAGTATACATACAAGGTTCCCTCTCTCATTTTTCTCATAACAAGATAACAAGCATTCAATTATTCATTCCTAAAGCAAGTTTATGCATTCAAGAGTAATTCATCAAGCATTTGGAGCCATCATTAAGATTCAAGCATCATGTCAAGGGTTTAGTGCATCCATTCATGTTGTTTAGCCAAGATCATGGACGTAGCATTGAAGATCTATTTACAACTATTCTTCACATCACATCCAAAGATCCAAGATCTACATTCTTCATGGAAACTACATGGTAGATTGCATATTTTCTTCACAAGACGTCATACAAGGTGATATCATTTATATGTTTCATATTCCATGCTTCATTTCATCATCTGGTTTAATTACCTACAAGAGGTTTGACCAAGGAAAACCTCCATTCAATAACGATTGACAAGTTTTTCCCATATTGCATGCTTGTGATTATAGATTTAGGTTGAAGACTTGAAGATCACTTGGAGTGAAAAGTTGCAAAAGTTGCAAAGTTGCATTACAAAGTTGTTATCTTCATGGAAACTCACCTACAGGCTCAATCTGAAAGTTTCATAACCTAAGATTGGAAGGGAGGCAAGTGTGGACCTTGGAGCTTAGGACCCTATTCAGAGTTTGCAAAAATTCAAAACATGACTAATACACCATCTTAGGAATCTTAGTCCTCCTAGAGCTATTTTTCATCAAACTTTTGAGATTTGGTTCCAAGATCCAAAGAATCCGTATTTGCCCCAAAAAATAGCAACAAGACTAATATGCCATTATGGGTGTCTTAGTCCTCCACAACACTTTCTGGCAACATCTTTACATTTCTAGAATCCTCATAGTATCTCCAGAATTCCTAGGTACACATATCATATCTCCCTATTGCATAATTTCATTATTTACATCTCTCATTTAGTTTACATTTCTAGTTTTAGGTCATTTTGCATATCATAGTTTGTTTTCCAAAATTTTCTTTTCCAAGAATTTTCTTGGTGTTGAACCCCTTAGAACTTAAAGAACCCCCTCCTAGGTCCTTCCTAATTGAGAATTGACTTACCTTGTGAGGTTGTTAGACAATCCAATTGGGACTCCTAGGACATTAGTGAATGATTGAGTGGAAAAAGCATGATATCTCTAAGAATATCCATTTTTCCACACATCATTTTGGTGAACTCGACTTCTTGAACATTCATTTTCTGATTTGGAGTCCATCAAAACCCTAGATCTAGGTTGCATTCATTCTTGTATTACATCTTACATTAGTGAAATTACATCTAGGATTTCTCATCATTAGTGAAACTTGCATTTAGGGTTTCTCATATTTGCATTAGTGAAAGTGCATATAGGTTGGATTTTTGCTTTCTTGCATCATTCTATCTCATTAAAATTTTGAAAAAGTACATTGTTCATCATCCTAATTTCATTTAGAAACATTATTATTGCATTCAAAATTGAAGAAAATTGCATTCACTTTTGTATCCAATTGCTTGTCACTAGTTACTTTTTCTTGCATTCATTTGCACAATTTTCTATTTCCAAACATTAGGTCCCTTAGTAGGCATTCTAGGAACACTATAAACAACTCAAAATTTGTTGTTTTTCTAACAAAAACCTCAACTGGGAAAAAAATTCCCTTACTGGCATTTTAGTCCCTCTGTAGGTTTCTAGCTTAGAACCTTGTCTAAGTTGTGTGCTCTCTGTTCCACTTTTTAGACCCACCAAATTCCTTTAGTAGGACTAAAATTACCTTACTGGCATATTAGTCCTTGTTGTTCTTTGAAGTTACAATTTTTAGGGTCTAAATCTACTTTTCTATGCTTCCTAATCCTCCTAGTAACATTTACTATAAGTCTAGAATGTTTTAGGAACATTTATTTTATGCATCTAGCTCAAGAACATCAATTTAGGGCACTCATTTTTGAAATCATTTCAATTACAAGCATTTGAAAATGCTCACAGTTTTGAAACTTTGCATAACATGGGTAAAATTACTTTTCAATTTTTCATATACAATGTTTATATTCATAAAACTTTACATAAGTATGATAAAAGTGCTTTTCAGTTTTGGATATACATTGTTTGTATTCTTAAAGTTTTGCATTCATTGGATAAAACTGTTTTGCATCTTTGGATACACATTGTTTACACTATCAAAGAATTGCATGAGATGGTTGAAACTGCTTATTATTTTTGGTCAAAAAATGTTAGTACCTTACATTTCTAGGAACATTAATAAAAATTTCATATCCCCTCCCTATGAGAGTGTTTTAGTGAAAGTGAATACAACCTTGGATAATCCTAATGACCACATTCATTCTTCTCCTAATATATCTCCTATTGGTGAAGAAGATATTTTGATGTTTTTCATAAAGTAAGCAACATTTTTAGGGTGTTGTACCCTTCATAGAGAGCCACATCAAAAAAGCATCAAAATAAAACACCTAACCAAAAACTAGATGCAGACTAACAACACACAGACCAATAGCAAACTAGTAGCAGACTAGCTGACATTCCCCCAGTTCTTTGCTAGAATCTGAACCAAATCATCACCAATCCACTCTTGGTTGTCTTCAGTATTCTTCATCTCCATCTCATCCTTCATGGCAACCAACAAGGTAATGTGACATTTGAACCAATTTTACTATGAAGCGGGTCAAACCATTGAATTTTGTGTCTAGTTTGTCCATTATTTCTTTTAGCACATTGAGCTCCTCCCCGCCGCCCATAGTGTAGTCAAGATAATTTTGTTCAATATCCAGCAATTTTGATGAGTGAGAGGCCAAAACCTCCTTCTGAGCTTTACCCTTGTCAGGAATGGAAGAGGGACCTTTGGCTTCCTCACCTTCCTCTCCCTTCGACACATCTTCAACTCTGCTATCTTTGTTGTCCGACAACTCCTCTTTAGTGTCCAAATCTCTAACCTGCACTTTTTTCTTGTTCTTTTCCAACCTACTAGAGTGTCGAATGCTAGTATCACATCCAATAAACACAGTCTCCACAACCACCATATCACTCAACGAGTCCTTGCTGAAAACATTTTTCCCTTTATTGAGAGGCTCCATCTCCTCCTTACCTTTCTTTTTCGGGGCAGGCTTACTAGAAGTGTTAGCAGGGGTAGACTTGAGGTCACATAGGCTAGCCACCACACTAGTTTGGGAAGCTCCCTTAATACCCTTAAGTTTTTTGGTAGTAGGTTTGGGTTTCTGAGAATCAACAGGTACTAGGTGACTCTTCTTGATAGGGCATTTAGTGTAGAAGTTGTCAGATCCAACTTCAGACCCCAAGAACACCTGCATGCAAGAGATACCTGTCACAGGACAAAGAATGGAGAAAAAAGCAAGAGAGGGTTTTGAAACTTTGAAATATGAAAAATGTATTAATTAGAGAGTAAGATAAAATACAATGATCAATCCTTATAAAAGGAGATTGTGCAACCCTAAAGAAACCCTAATAGGAAGACATTTAATAATTAATATAATTATTAAATGTTACAATATGTAAACTAAAGTGAAATCTTTAGAGAGGAATAAAGGTAACTTAATTAACATAATTAAGTTAAAACCTTTACTCTAACACCCCCCCTTAAGATGAGCAAGAGTGCAGCTACAAACATGTGCAAGAAAGCAAAGGTAACTACAATGCATGAAAGAAAACAAGGGTCCTATCAACTAGGCCTGATCAGGTACCCGAATACAACCAAATCTCTATAAAGTGGAGAAATACATGGGAAAAACTCTACTCCAAAAGAGAGAAAAGAAAGGAATGAAATGCACTAATGTGAAAGAAGGATAGGAGGTGGATTACATGATACCCCCCATAGATAGCTTCTATCATATAATTACATATACAATGGTCTCCATAGGAGAGATATAAAGAGACAAGAAGGCCCCCCCACAATGAAGAAACTCCTGTCACAATGGTGGATGCCTAATGTAGAATCCAGAAAGAGATCCTGAAGCAGAAAATAATATTCCTCCCCTTGGGAAGAAACGGATCCAAAGGATGATGTCGAAGAAACCCTGTGAAGAGTGATGAACCAATCTATCTGAAGATGTGTGCCATGATAGGATGCTGAAGAATCTCTCTATTTGAACTGAAACAAATGATGCCAAATCCAAACTTATGTGGAGAATCCTAAAATGCAACCTCTAAATGCATAGATAATGGTGGGCATACAGTGATAACCTGACTGTCAAGGTAGAGGAGATGAATGTCCTCAAAATAATCCTCAAGATCTACAGTGTGAGACTCAACAAACAAGAATGTGTCTGCAAGATAAGAATCCCATGATGTAGCAGATAATGAATGACCAAGATGGTCATGATGCTGAACTAAATCGATAGGTTCCAATGTGGTGATACTGATTTCATCAAGAACAAAAGATGATACATGTATGATCTAAGTTTGAAGAGTAGGAACTATGAGACAAGCCTCTGATCCATTAGAATATGTAAGGGTGTCTAAATACTCAAGTTCCTTTAAAGTATCATGATCAAAGGGTGTATTATCTCTCCAAGAAAGGGGTAAGAGACAATCTGAAGTAGGATCCTCTAGGAATGGAGAGATATTGGGGTCTCCATAGATCTCCCAAAGACGGGTCCAAAGTGGGTGGGGACAATCAATGTCCGATATAGCCCCCATAGTGTCATCATCAACACTAGATAGTATAAGTCCTACTATGTGATCTCTAATGATATCCCAAGCTATTTTTCCCTCTAAAGTGGTTGGTTCAGGCATGAGATCATATAAATAAGGCAAAATATTAAGCCACCTACAATGTGTATGTATGCCCTTTGCCCATGACTCATAATTACCCTGTTCCAAAATTACAATTGAAGGGTGAGTAGAAAAACCCATGATAACTCTTCAAATTAAAACATCTAAGAAAACTGACCTTACATCATGTAGATCAAATTAATATGACCCATCCCACGCAAACAGAACCCATGTAGGTGTCAGAATGTCCAAGTAATTGAGCAAAGTGTAAAAACACACAAAGCTGAATAAAATTTACCTGGTAAGTTTTTTGATAAAATAGTCTGCAGATCTAGAAATATCACTGCAACACCTTTCCAATGCCTATTTTTGTTTGAAAAATAGAGAAAAATTGAGCATTTTAAACCCAATTGAGTGAAAGTAGGTTAAAATGCACAATCAGCCTCAAGGAGCCCTCAGGGGCCAAAAAAATAAGCCCTTGGTCCACTCAGCGACTAGGGGGCTAGGCATCAGGGTTCTTCAGTGTGGCTCCTGGTCTTCTATATGACCGGGGGCTTGGGCTGGGTGGCCGACAGGTGTTGGCAGAGTGTCGACTTCTGGTGGAGCGACAGATTTGGAGGCAGGTCGGTGGCCTGTCGATGGTGGGTCGGTGGCCGGCCACTGGTTGGCTGCACTGCTAGCCAAGCAGCCCTTCAATGGCCGCTGGGCAGTACTGGGGTGGCCGCTGGGTGGTAGCTGGGTGGCGCCCCTGTTTTAAATGTGGAGTGCAAAAAATAAACCAAAAAACTTAATTTTTTATGATTTTTTTAATGAAATTTTCACCTCGGTAATTGTGCCCTCAGGCTGTATAGCCTTGGGGCCAAAAAAATTTGCTTCCCTGATAAACTATGGCCAAATCAGACAAGTTTTATATGAAAATATAGGTTTTCAGGTGCTACGAATCCAATGGTGAGGTCTGTTTGGGCCCAAAATGAACCCAAATAGCATATTAGGCCAGATCCACAAAAAATCAACCCGAAAAACCTATGAAAGCTTGATCAAACCCTTGTAGCTCTAAAATCTTCAAAACAAGAATAGGCTATACCAGGTCTTCTCTAATACCGTGTAGAAGTTGTTAGATCCAACTTCAGAGCCCAAAAACACCTGCATGCAAGAGATACCTATCACAGGAAAGAGAATGGAGAAAAAAGCAAGAGAGGGTTTTGAAACTCTGAAATATGAAAAATGTATTAATCAGAGAGTCAGATAAAATACAATGATCAATCCTTATAAAAGGAGATTGTGCAACCCTAAAGAAACCATAATAGGAAGATATTTAATAATTAATATAATTATTAAATGTCACAATATGCAAACTAAAGTGAAATCTTTAGAGAGGAATAAAGGTAACTTAATTAACATAATTAAATTAAAACCTTTACTCTAACATTTAGAATCGGCCAGAGATAAGTTGGTCATAGTGGGTGGCTCTATTTCCTCAATTCGAATGACCGAGATGGGTTTTGGAGGGAATAAAGCTAGATGAAAGTGGTAGAGTCTTAGGATAAGACCCTGGTGGAGTAGTAGGGGAGTAGGTTCATTGGGATTGAAAGTAGCAAACTCAACATGTTTTTCGACTGAGTTTTCAAGGTCCATAAGAAGAAAGAATGGAAAGCTCAGTAAAACTTTATGCCTAAGGTGATTTAACAAGTGAAAATGGTAGAAGTAATAGGTCTTGTACCTACCTTCCATCGTGACATATTTCATTAGTGCAAGACACACCTAGTTCCATGGCTGAGGAAGAGCCTCCCATTCAAACCCAGACTGGTTGTGCACTGACTTATCGTCACCACAAAGAATTTGTTCATACTATCATTATCCTAGGTCTTATAATGTTTAGGATGCTTCATTCCATAGCATTGGAGACCCGTCGCCTGTGCAATCATTTCCTCATCCACCGTAAAGGAGATGCCTCCCAGAGACACATGTCGATTCTTCCAAGAGTTGATGAACTAGGTCGACAGATTAGGGTCTAGGCCCATAAGTCTCTCCATTAGAGGAACAATGCCACCTTTGACACAAATGTTCCAGACCAACAAATCCTTGCATAATTCATTGCAATTATCCAACTTCATCCGCACCCTATCACCCCCCATGATTTCGCACTGCACACAGTATAACCAAGAACCATGAAAAAATAGAAGGTTAGAGATAATAGCAAGGTGAAAAATCACCCACACAATAAGACATTTAAGCCATAAAACAAAAATCTTTGGGAATCAATCCTAAGGACAGGTCACACACATGAGTAAATAATTTCCCTGAAACAATGTTAGTGGAGGCATTAATGAAGATCTCCTCACACAAATGATTAAGCAAAAAGGACATGATAGGAAGGGAAGGATTGCCTTCCACATAGCATAAATATAGAAATATAGGCAAGATAGTAATGGGGCCATAGTTAGAAATCGCCAAATTGATAGCATTTATAGGTTGGTCATCTTTAGTTATACAACAGATAGAAGATATAAGGAACAAAACCAAAATAGCGGATAAAGGAAAGCCAAAAAGGAGCTTTGTCTCATAATTACAAGTCACATCAAAATTGAAAACAAAGTATTTGAAAATCCATGAGCTTAAGTAGATCCCCATAAGGAGATTATGACAGGTATAGTCCAACTTAGAATTAATCATCTAGTACTTGCCGCAACAAAACATGATTTCCTTTTTCCAAATGGGCTCCATCCTATAATTTGAAAAAATCCACTTGTTATCCATCCCATCAATACAACTAATCATCCATCTCATCAAAACAATAAGACCACATAGGCCAACAAAAAATTATGTGGACCCCATAGAAATCCAGTGAAGCACATGTGTTTTCACCATGGGTCAAGTAAGGACTTTCTTCCTTCACTATAATGCTCTGAATATTAGGGAGAAGTATACTTAAATCAGGCCAGCATTCAAACAATTTCCAGTGTGTGCCAAAATTGGCTAAGGCATCAGCCACTTGGTTCCCCTCTTTGTAAATATGATTGGCCACCTTTAATTTTAATTTAGACACAAGGAATCTAATGTCAAGAAGAATATCCTTAGTGTTCCACCCCAATGGTCTATCAAAATTAATAGCATCAATAATGGACTTAGAGTCACCTTCAATGTGTAGGTTCTCTATCCCTAAAGAAACAACTATTCGTAAGCCCTTTAACAATGCTCTAGCTTCTTCTATCATAGAAGAATGAAGACCAATCCCCCCAGCATAACCAACCACCAACTTACCTTTGTGATCCCTGATCACACCTCATATACTAGCTCTACCTGAGTTTCCATTAGTAGCCCCATCAAATTTTAGTTTAAACCAACCCCTATCAGGGGTTTTCCAAATAGTGGCTCTCCTTGTTAGAATTTTGGAGTTGTCATGAGAATTGGCATCCAAGTTTTGATGCCAAGCTTTAGCTATGCTTATTTCCATTGCAGTATGACCTTTATTTGGGATTTTCTCTTTGAAGAGAGATGTTTTCTACAATGAGCTGAGATCTAATACCAAATGCCTCTTTTAGGTTCATCTCAGTGTTCTTGAAGATCCTATTGTTCCTCTCTTTCCATAAGCACCAACATATAATGGGAGGAACTTGGTTCCATATTTCACTAGTTAAAGGATGGGTAAAGGTTCCAAACCAACTCAAAATAAAGGATGTGATGTCCTTACACATAATCCACTGAATCCCTAATCTTCCAAAAGCCAGCTCCTACACCTCAACAACAAAAGGGCAGTGCAACAAAAGATGATCAACCAATTCTTAGTTGCATTTACACAAAAGGCATCTATTGGGGATCTGGAATCCCCTTTTCCTTAGATTATCCTAAGTAATAATTTTGTTATGACAAATAGTCCACCAGAAGAAGTCAACTTTCGGTATCATGTATCAATTCCAAACCTTTTTCCATAGATTATTGACCACACCCTAATCAGTCAATTGACTATAAGTAGATTTAATAATAAGATCACCCTGGTTATCATGGATCCAGAAGAATTCATCCACATGGTGAGAAGGGGGTATCCTAGTGAGAGAGAGAAACTCTTACAATGTCTTGGAAAGAAGACATAGATTAGGAGATAAAGGACATCAAAGGCTAATGTCATTCCATTTCCTAGCTCTCAAGGGCCCAATCGGATAATCACTAATGCATATACCAAATACTTGTTGAGACTGACCCTTAAGAAACCTAAACTCAAAAGATTCTAGCGGAGAGTCAAGGAACCAAGAATCTTCCCATAATCTAATTTTATTACCATTACATATCTTCCATTTGATCCCATTCCTCATTACATCCTATAGACTAAAAATTCACTTCCAAACCAAGGACCCCATAGGGTGGACCTCTGAAAGGCAGTCAATCAATGGTTGGTTCATAAGGTATTTGGCATTTATTATCTCACACTAGTGCTTCCTATCCCTCACATGATCCCAACCCACTTTGGCTATAGAGATTTATTAGAATTAGAAATGGTTATTATCCCAAGACCACCAAAAATTTTTGATTGACAAACTTTATCCCATTTAACCAAAGCAAGTTTCTTTTTTTCCTCAATTCCTGACCAGAGGAAAGACCTTTGGATTTTCTCAAAATTTTCAGCAATATATCTAGGTATCTTAAAAATGGATAGGAAATAGATAGGGATACCTTGAAGAACAACATAAAGAAGCTGAAGCTTGCCAGCATGGCTGAGTAAAGAGCCTTTCCACCTAGTAAGCTTCCTTTGAATCCTTTCAAGGATATAATTCCAAAACTCTAGAGTGACTTCTTTGATAGTTAGGGGTAACCCAAGATAAACTGAAGAGAGAGAACCACTCTGACAACCCATAATAGTAGTCACCTAATTTTGTAGTTTAGGAGTGTTGTTAAAGAAGTAGATCATGCTTTTATTGTAGTTAATGCATTGTCCAGAACAAGTAGCATAATTGTTGAAACAATTTTTCCATTTCCTGGCTTCCAGCACCGAGGTTTTCCCAAATAGAAAAGTATCATCCACAAATTTTTGAATCACAGTCGGCCCAAGGGTAGAAGCAGCCTTAGTTCTTTGTATGGATCCCTCTGTCAACATATTAGAGAAGTTTTTGGTTAGAACATTCTTCACCATTATAAACAAATAGGGAGACAGGGGGTCTCCCATCTGATACCTCTCCCAACATGAAAAACCCAAACAGAGAACCATTAACCAAAAATAGAGTACTTAACAGTAGTAACACATTCCATATTAAGATTGATCACAAATTGTTGAATCCAAACTTAGCAAGAACTTTAGGGGAAAAATTCTAGATGGCCTTGTCATAGGCCTTACAGATGTCAAGTTTAAGGGCCATGCCAACATAGTTGGACCTATCCATTGAGTGAATTAGTTCATGTGTTGTGATGGTAGCATAAAGGATATTCCTACCAAGCACAAACCATTTTTGAGTAGGGCTGATAATTTTATCAAGGATTAGAGAGGATTTTATAAAAAGTATTGCATAGGCTAATAGGATGAAATTCTACCATATGTTGAGGATCAGTCACCTTGGGAATAAGAGCAATGAATGTGTGATTTAGTTTCTTAAGAATCTTACCATATTTGAAGAAATCATGAGCAGATAGAACAAGGTCCTCACTAATAATCTCCCAGAAGGTCTGAAAGAAAGCCAGAGGGAAACCATCAGGGCCATGAGCTTTGAAGGCCCCCATATTGAAAGTGGCCAGCTTAACCTCCTCAAGTGTAATAGCACTAAGAATCCCCATATTGTCATTCTGAGAAATTAAATTCAGAAGTGAGTTAACCAACAAACTGTGAAGAACCAGGTTAGGAGTATCAATAGGAGTCACATAAGCCTTTTGGAAGTAGCCCACAACCACTAAACCAATAAGGGAGGGTGAACAGACAACCTCTCCCTGAGCATTATGTAACTTGTTTATTTGGTTCCTCCTCTTATGTTTGACAATAGAAATATGAAAGAAGGAAGTGTTCCTATCTCCTTCTTTTAGCCATTGCACCCTAGACTTCTATTTCTAGGAAATCTCCTCTTTCATAAGAATTTGTTCCCTCTCCCACCAGTTCTCCTTCTCTAGATTGCAAGTGGAAAGATTGATATCACCCGCCTCCATTCTCTTTTAAACCATTTTCAACTTTTCCCCAATAATTTTTTTCTCTTGGAAAACATCCCCAAAGACCCTTTTGTTTCAACCTTTCACCATACATTTAATGTGTTTTAGCTTAAAAAAGATTCTGAACATGGGGGAACCATGCAGAAGGATATTCCACCATTCAAAAAATTTCATTTTAAAATCAGGGTGATAATTCCACATGATTTCAAAGTGGAAGGGATAAGGTCCAACAATAGATTGGTTGCATGAAGTTAATAGGAAAGGATTGTGATCAGAAATAGTCCTAGGTAGGGCCCATAAAGTGGCACTAAGTAGGCTAGACCAATTGCTAGAAAAAAGGAAGCAATCCAATCTAACTTGAATCAAGTCTTCACCCATATGTCTGTTGGACTAGGTAAAAGCTTGGCCTGACAAGTCTATATCAATCAGGCCCGTAGAACTTAAAAAGTTAGCTAGATCAACCATGCTATTAGAGTAGTCGATCATACCACCACTTTTCTCCAAGGGAAATAGGGGGAGTTGAAGTCCCCAACCACTAGCCAATGAAAACCACTATTGTTTTTTATCTAGTTGACAATAGACACCCATAGAGCTAATCTAGTATTCCTTTGGTTGGGTGCATAAACATTGATAAACGACCAAGAGCTACCTAGGAAGGTAAAAGAGACACCGACACTATTCTAGCAGCAAGACAGTTTAGTGCCATTTAATCTAGAAGGGTTCCAGAGCACCGCTAGACCTCCAAAGACCCCTTTAGCATCACTATAAAAGTAGGAGGCCCCATGCCATACGTACTTAGCAATATTATCAAAGTTGGCTTTCTTCATTTTGGTTTCTTGTAGGAGTAAGACATCTATCTTATGTTTAAGAACATAGTTCTTTAAAGCAAGTTGCTTATGGGAGCTATTCATCCCATGCAAATTCCAAGAAATGACCTTCATTTATGACCTTTCTTAGAGGACACTTCCAATGTCCTCTATTTTCCCAAGGTAATCTCATTTGTTGTTTCTCTTAATCTCATGGATCTTTGGGTTGGCCTACCAGGCTTGGAGTCACCTCCCAAATTTTCTTTTTTCTTCCTCCCTTTTTTCTTTGGAGTTATCTAGTTCTCCTCATCAGCAACATAATCCTATTTCAAATCCTCTAAGATGAAAGAAAACACCTCACCCAAGCCCAGATCCTCCCACATTTCACCCTCTTCACCAGTAGTCTCGCTAGTACCTACTAAGGCCACCCCCAACAACACACCACCAGTAAGGAACTCATCCCCAATAGCCATGCTAGGAGCAGGATTCTCAACTTCCAACACATTAACACAAGCCATATTATTAGCTAAGGAAAAAATAACATAAACCTTAGCCAGATCAATCTTGGTCACAAACACAGGAATAAGAACACCAAGATTAGGGAATTCTTCATTGGCCACTAGCTTAGGCAAAGGAGTCATAGAGCTAGGAATGTCAGAGGAAGATGTCAAAGATGCAGAACAATATTTGGATGGGAATTCAATACTATGAGGAGAATTAGAAGGAGTAGCTAAGTCTCCCATGTTAGTATCCTTATTAAAGGATGACTTACAGTGATAAATAAGGTGCCCGGGTTTGGAACACTTCTTACAAAATACCACAACAATTTCATAGCACATAGGTTGAACCCAGGACCCAAATTTAGAGTAGAGCTTAACAGAGTTAGGAAGAGATTTATTTACACAAATATTCATGTAGAAGTGGGAAAACACTAACCTGGACTTCGATCTAGTAATGGAGTCAGAAGTGATGAAGTTTCCCAAAGAATCAGCAATGCTCTTAAATATTGATTCATCCCAGTATTCTAGCAGCAACCCAGGAAGGTGAATCCAAACTGGAGCTGACTTATTGAGGTCCACATCAGGGTTAAACCCCAGCTTCCAGTGGCATAAAGCCAAATTGTGTTTACCATATACCCAAGGTCTTGAAGACAGAACAAATATTAGATCTTTTGGTGCCATGAACTTGAAAAGGAAAAGCCCACCAGACATAGCACAGTTTTCCACACTTCCCTTGAGTCACCCCTTAACAACAATCCATTTCCTAACTATATCCACAGTAGGGTGGAAAGAGATAAACCTACCCATTACTGCATTCTCCATGGATGAGAGAATCCTATTGTTGACTGAATAAAAAATAGAAAAGTCTATTCTAGACATAATAACCTCATCCCCATGAGGAGGAGGAGGGAGAGAGCTCTATTTACTATTGGTTAGAATATCTTTCCACCCAAGGGATTGAGGAGGAATCACAATTTTTGAAAATTCAACCAAAGACATGGGAGGCACCGAAATATCTGTAGTCAAAAGACTTGTCCCACTAGGAGAGTCTCTCGAGGGACACGAGTCCGCATGAGACAAGGCCAGGCTCAGGTCAGGGATGATAGAGGGGCACCATGGGGTACCCCTAGGGTAGAATCCACCATGCACATAGGATATTCAAATGTAGGCAGAGGATGGGAAGAGAAACTTAAGATATTTTAATGTTAGAAGAACTAATCAATGAGATTTTTGAGAGTCCTAGTTGTTTGTCTCCTCTTACATCTCTTAGTGGACAAGACATTGATGAAAAATACACCACAACCATAGGTAATCATGACAATAACATATGTTCTTCTCCTAGTATCTCTGCTATTTGTGAAGAAGATACTTTGATTGATGAAAGTCATGAAAATCTTAGTTATCCATCTACACCTAGGGAAACCCTTTTTGAGCAAGACAATTCAACCATTGATCATTCCCCTACTTGTGATGAAGTCAGTTTAGAAGAGCCTACCTTTGAGTGTCATGAACATTTAGTTTGTGGCTCTCCTAAAAACTCTCCTCCTAGATAGGTTATCATCTTGCAAGAAAATCTAAACATTGACACATGTAATTAGGCTTCCTTAGGTGAAGTGACATTAAATTCTTCTTCACTAAGATATCATGAAAATAAAGACAAGATTGTTGAGGTTATAATGACACAAATTGGATCTCCTTTAATTATTGAGCTTCCTATGTCTCCTCCCATTAGCAAATCACATGAGAAAATAAGAGATTTCTTGAAATCTAAGATGAAATCTAACAATGTTTTGCAACAACCAAGATATAACAAAATTACTTAAAAATGTAGGGTCCCAAAAATAGCTCCTACAATATTGCCATCACCTCAACATATTTTTCCTAATGCTCCTCATTCACCTTTTCATAATATAGTTAAAGATCTTAAGAAGACCCCTGCTAATATATCCATATGGAAACTTATTCAACTATCACCTACATATAAGTGCCTATTTCAATAAATGTTACAAATAAAGCAGGAGGAGATCCAAGCTTCTATGAAATTTAATAATGTAACATCCTCCTTTCATCCCACACCAGTCACATAATCATAAATCACATTCCCTAAACATGGATTACCCTCACTTGAGATTCAAAACAAGAATGAAGCCTTGATGAAAAAGGTGATCATTAACGAAACTATAGTTTGGCACACTCGCATAGACAATGGAGTTGAAATTAATTTATGTAGCATTGACCTCCCAAATAACATTTGAGTGGACAAGAGACTTATTCAACTTAATTATATTCATATTCATGTCTTTGACAATGTTAATAGGCAACCACTAGAGATGATCACATTACCTATTGAGGTTAGATCTGTAGTGTTGCCTACCCCTATCCATATCATACAAGGACCCTTTTCATACAATATTCTCCTAGGAGACCATGGATTCATGCTATGAAAGGAGTCCCATCTGCTCTCCATCATATAATGAATTTTTTGTACAACAAGATATACATGGTTGAAGTAGATGAACGAAGCTATGAATCACATGATCACAGCACTTCCAACTCTCCTAATACATTCATTCCAAAATCAAAAGTTGAACCTATACAAGTTGATGCAAATCCTTCACCTACAACAAATCTCTTTAGTAATTATTAGGGGTTGTTATATCTTATGCCTCTTTTCAATAGAGAATCCAAAATCTCACCCTCAAAATCCAAAGAGTCATATACCAATGATTCATTTTCAGATATGAGTTGTAATGATGATTGGGGTTTTACACCTCCATTTATAGGAGAGTGCAAAATATCACAATCTAAACCAAAACAACCTTTTGTTTCATTCACTGAACCTAGTTCTACAGCATTACCCCATGGTGATGATGGGGGCTATATAACTCCCATTCCTCATGAAAGGGCCACACATAACTTTAAAAAGGATTTTTGTTCTCATGAAGAAGTTGATCCTTCTTAGAAGTAGAATCCCCCTTCATTCCACTTGGAAGATCATTATGGTATCAGATACAATCTCCCTTCTTCACATGGATACAATGAGCACATGAAGAAAACCACCATACCATACTCTTTCAAGAAAGATCTAGGTTTACCATCTTTATCTCCCTTCTCATCTAAAGCCTTATCATTTAGTTTGTGTATGACATCTTGCACAACTAAAGAAACATCTTCTACTACTGATCAAGAAGGAATCTTTTCAAGACTCCTCCAACATTGTTTGATAACTCTCCCTCCAAAAACATGAAAGAAATTTTACTACAATAATTCATTTTGCACATATCACATAGTTCATGTTCATTCTACTAATGAATGCAAGGCTTTAAGAAACAAAATTCAAAATCTCAAGGAGTGTGGTGCTCATCCTTGTGTTGAAGGACCTAACTCCTCTAACTAATACTCATTTTCATCCTATTTGGGTCACCCTTGTCTTGCACTAAGTGGGGAAAATGGGTTAGGAAGCCTTGTCCTCATATGTCACTTGTCATTGTCTCTTTTGGCTAGTTGACCACCTTTCATGTACATATAAGAGCAAGATTGGGATGTGGGTGACATGACTTAAGTTGGCTTGCATGTGACATACTATCTTTTATGGGCATCACCTTTTCATGATGTAGCTTATCAGAAATATATGACCTAGCATAGGGATTTTCGAATAAGCTCTCATGTATTCCTCTACTTTAAAGCAATTGCTCACAGCAATGGTGTTAGCAACCGCTTTAAAGTGAGGGCATACATTGACACTCATGTTTCATTGTGTGATTCTCTTTCTTCTTGCGATTCATCCTTTCTTTGTGGTGTCATTGGACCTAATTTCCTCCAAGAGCATGATATTTCTTTTAATTTTCCTCTCTTGGAAACATTAGGCACAATGCTCTCTAAGAAGAGACCTTGCACAAACTAAGTAAAATCCCTTTGGACATCTCTCTTTCTTGTTGCATTGTATTTTCTTTTCTTTTGTGCCTTATTAAATTTATGGAGGTATGGATTTGATATAGTTCCCTAGGGCTCACCTAGTGAACAACTATCTTCACTAGCCCTTGTGAGCATGCGTTTTTGTGCCTTTTAAACTCATGAAGGTATGGCTTTGATATGGTTTCCTAGGGATCACCTAGTGAACGACTAGCTTCACTAGCCCTTGTGAGTGTGCATTTTATTTTGTCCTTATCATAGTCATGGGGTATGATGTTTATATGGACTTCCTAGGGCTCACCTAGTGGACAACTAGCTCCCACTAGCCCTTGTGAGTGTGTTTTTTTTTTTCATAGTGGACACCATTCCACTTGTAAAACTCTTTCAGCATAGACCTAGTCCACATCATGTTGGATGGCCAGTCAAAGCTTGATCCATGGCATTTTCCTTTCTTATTTTTCTTTTTCTATCCTTGATGGTGTATGTTTGCGATTTGGTTATGGCTTCATATATCATACGCAAGTGTGTTACTTTGTTCTTATGTTGGTTTTTCCATAGGATTTTGATCCTAGGGGCATGACCACCCTCTTGATTATTTTCATCATATCTTACTAAAATTGGTACATTTCAACTTGTCTTGATTTTGTGGTTGGCTACTTTAGCATGAGTTTGAAGCAATTTCATCCCCTCACTAAAGTGAGGGCTAAATGTAGTGTATTAAAATGGATACCCTTGCATTTTCACACTTTCTTGGGCCCACCTTACTATATCTATGCTTCTTTATGACTAAATTGGTCTTATTTTTCCTCCACAAGCCCTATGAATTACATATTTTTATGGAAAATCCTGAAAAACATCAAAAGATAAATTATCATTTAATGATTTTTTCTATGTGTCCCTAATTTGTGGACTAGGACTAAAATTCCAGCTAGGGTGTCTTTGTCCTCCATGGGTCTTAGGACCCTAATTTTGAACACTTGAAAAGGTCCCTTTTTGGAGTCAGTGTCTCGAGATTTGAGCCTTGGGACTAAGATGCCACCTAGGGTGTCTTAGTCCTCCTTGGCTTATTTTTGAGATTCAATTTCAATTTCTAGTGGGATTTAGCCTCCTTTATTTAATGATTTCATATGTCAACTTGTTTTGGTGTAATTTCGGAATATTAAGCATGAATAAGTATAAATACAAGGTTCCCTCTCTCATTTGTCTCATAACAAGATAACAAGCATTCAAGTATTCATTCCTAAAGCAAGCTATGCATTCAAGAGCAATTCATCAATCATTTGGAGCCATCATCAAGATTCAAGCATCATGTCAAGTTTTAGTGCATCCATTCATGTTGTTGAGCTACGATTGTTGTTGTAGCATTGAAGATCTATTTGTAACTATATTGTTCACATCACATCCAAAGATCCAAGATCTACATTCTTCATGGCCACTACATGGTAGATTGTATATTTTCTTCACAAGACATCATACAAGGTGATATCATTTATATGTTTCATATTTCATGCTTCATTTCATTCATTTCATCATTTGATTTAATTACCTACAAGGGTTTTGACTAAGGAAAACCCCCATTCACTAAAAATCAACAAGTTTTTCCGATCTTGCATCCTTGTGATTTCAAATTTAGGTTGAAGACTTGAAGATCACTTGGAGTGAAAAGTTGCAAAAGTTGCAAAGTTGCATTATAAAGTTGTCATCTTCACAGAAACTCACCTATAGGCTGAATCCAGAAGTTTCAGAACTTGAGATCAAAAGGGAAGTAAGTGCAGACCTTGGAGCTTAGGACCCTATTCAAAGTATGGAGAAATATAGAACTAGACTAATATGCCATCTTGGGTGTCTTAGTCCTCCCAGGCTTATTTTTCAGAGATTTTTTGAGATCCAGTTTTGAGATGTGAAGACTTTGTTTTTCCTTAGAAAATAACAATGGGACTAATATGCCATTCTGTGGATCTTAGTCCACCACAACACTTTCTAGAAGCATCTTAACATTTAAAAAATCCTCATAGCATCTCTAGACTTCCAGGTAGACATATCATATCTCCCTGTTGCATAATTTCATTATTTGGGTATGTGCAGGATCATGATGGGCCAAAAAGTGGCAATATTATGGGTATTTGTAGGGTATGTGGCTGCCAACTTTTTTTTTACCCAAAATTGATGAAACAAAAATGGTTTTTAGAGGAGATTATTAGCTTTCCACCAATATAAATTTTGCTTTAATTTGAATTTAATAAATAATTATTATTCATTTTCTATTAGAATTACGACTAAAGTCCTGATCAATAGGCTGATTGAAAGACATCTATAACTTTCAAACATTGTCACATTTTTTGAATCCAAAAAATGAGTCACATTCTATGCTTCACATACTATAGGATTAAAAAAATAAAAATTTAATTGCATGAAGTTTTGACCAAGTTAAGGTGGTCAGACATATGAGTTTTTATATTTTTTAAAAGTTGTAATAAAAAATTCATCATTAATTATTTACTTGGAAAAAAATTACAAAAAAATATGCATCACATCTGGACATGAGTCCTCTACTTATATATAAAATATCATAAAAAAATATTATCATTTTATTATGGTTAGGGTGGTCAGACATACCTACTTCTTATTTTTCCCCGGAATTTAAAGTACTACTACATTGAAATTTCAAATTTTCACCAAATAGATTTTTTATTTTTAAATAAATCTAGTAGTTTAGAAACTACATTCAATTTTATACAAATTATATTCTTACATATTTTTGAAATAATATAGATAACTTATTCAAATTTTTACGTCAAGTTGCCTAACATTGATTTTTTTTGAATTTTTTGCCACTTAAGGGCCTATTTTTTCCATGATTATCCTGCACATACCCATTTGCATCTCTCATTTAGCTTACATTTCTAGTTTTAGGTCATTTTTCATATCATAGTGTGTTTTCAAACATTTTCTTTTCCAAGCATTTGCTTGGTGGTGAACCCCTTAGAACTTAAATAACCCCCTCCTAGGTCCTTCCTAATTGAGAATTGACTCACCTTGTGAGGTTGTTATTCAATCCAATTGGGACTCCTAGGACATTAGTCAATGATTGAGTGGAAAAAGAGTGATATATCTAGGTATCAATTTTCCTTCTCATCACCCTCACATTAAATAACCCATAGACTTTAGAATATGGCTCAAACTTTAAAAAAAAAATCCAACTATAGAAATAATTTTTTTGCTCATACTATAAATTTTTTCCCCAAAATTGTAATAAATAGATTGTGCAAAAAAATATTTTTGAAATATTTTTTGAGAAAGTATAAAAATCATACCACTTGGGTGGGTCATACGACCTACCTAGGATTTTCTTTTTCCTCAAAAACAACTTTACCCGAATAAGGTTGAATTTTATATCAAAATTTATCTCTTGAGCTACTTGATCTCAACCGTGAGGTCCATGAAACCCCAATCTGCCCTTAAAAAAATCTTCAATACAAAATCAAACCCTTAGATCTAGGAAGGAATCTGCAACACCTAGATCTTTGATACCATGTGGGAGTAAATTATGACTCCCCAACAGCACTAGGAATAGTTGCTAGACCAAAATATCTTCTACAAGAGAGATAATGGTAAGAATACTTGATTCAACAATGCAAGATTGAATATTGGTTTAATATGTTTGAATTCAAATTTACATGAGATGCCTTGCTTATAAAGGAAAGGTAGGGAGATTGGATTAGACAGGATCATCACAAGTTTCTTAATCCTATTACATGAGACGACAAACTAACTACCTAGGAATCAATCATTACTAGCTAGATAAGATAAGTTCTAGAAAAGCCAACTAAGACTTCTAGAAAGAATATTATATCCTAAGTAAACTTAACATGTGAATATGTCCCCTAATTACCTAGTGAGTGAATTAGCTAGGTACAAGACATTTATTCACACCAACAAAAATACATCCTCTTTTTGCCTATTTAATTGAATAATCCTAGTTATTTAATTAAATGCATCATTTTCATCTATTAATCTAATTGGTTTAATTAGGTTAATTCACCCCTTTCACCTTCACCTCTCATCCTATTTAATTGAATAATACAAATTATTTAATTTAAACCCCTTAAGTCCTCTCATTTAATTGAATAATCCTGTATTATAGAATTAAATTTCATTTATATCCCCTTTTCATTAAATAAATCAATTATTTTATGGACATCCTCACATTCCTTATAGATTACACAATTAAAACTTAGTTTTAATTACTAAATTGGTAATTTTCCTCACCCATCCACTTGCACAAGGAATATTCCAAAGGAATATTATCCTATTTGGCTCCAAAATATAGAATATTCTTTCTTAAAAATCTTTGTAACAAACTTTCAAATTTGTTACAAAGTGTGTTTGTTTGAATTATTGTGAGTCCTTGATGCTTTCTTTGATAAATGTGAAGATGAAATATATAGAAGAAGAACTACTCATATTATTCAAGGGATTATAATTGTGAATAGCCTTTACACACAATCCTTTCTTTGTTCCTTACCACTTATCCATTCTCATTCAGTTTTTTTCTAAACATCCACTTAGATCCAATCATATTTTTATTTGTAGACCTCAAGACAAGTTCCTAAGTCTAATTTTTCTCAATTTCTAGTAGTTCTTCTTCCATATATTTCATCCAATGTTCATCTTTTTATGCCTCAATCACTATCTTAGGTTCACCTTTAGAATCAATGAGGTATGTCACTTGATGTTTAAGATGTATTGGTGCAGGAGCACCTAAATACTTATTTGCAAATTTGATTATTTGAAGGTTTGATAGGTTGTTCAGTAGGTGAGCCTAAGGTATTATGGGGTGTTTTGAGTCTATTTACTCTAAATAAGGTCTAATGAGACCATTTATCATATAATTGAGAAATTTGTGAGTCTGACAGTATAGAGGTCCATGTTGCTAATAAGAGAAAAAGTGTGATGACAATGATGAGAGTACATAATGGACAAGAGAGTAAGGGTGGATGCAAGCATGAAGATGAGACAAAAGGGAAGATAGTCCAAGGAACTATTGGTGAGAGTTTTTTTAAGGAAAGAAGGCATAATCATTATTTGGTTTTGATCAAGGAGTAGATAGAATGCAAACATTAGGTTTAAAGACAAATATGGTGACTTATTCAAGTGAAAGCAAGGTCAAGGATGCAGGGTAGGTTAGAATATCACTGTGTATGAATCAAATAAATTTGTTTTTAGACTAGAGCACATGTGTAAAGCTTGGAGGATCTGGTACAAGGCATAACACATGTGACATGAGTTCTTTTGTTGAGGGGTTGTATGGTGTAGGAGTACCTAAACCCTTATTTGCAAATTTGATCATTTGAAGGTTTGATAGGTTGTTCAGTAGGTGAGTCTAAGGTAGTATGGGGTATTTTGAGTCTATTTACTCTAAATAAGGTCTAATGAGACCATTTATCATGTAATTGAGCAATTTGTGAGTCTTAGGTGTCAAGTTAGTAAAAGCTGCAAAAAGATGTAAATGTTGTCAAGCAAGAATTGCAAAAAATGCAACAATTAGGAATGTGAAGAGTCTTAGAAGTTTAAAAGGTAGTTATAGGAATTTTGGTGGTTGATTTTTATGTAATAAGGTATTTAAATCCTCCTCATGGCTCAGACAGTTGTTGTTGAAGATTGAATTCAAATCATCCATATAATATACAACACTTTTCTACAAATTTATTGTATTTCTAAACTTTTATGAAGCTGTATAGTTTTCTAACACTATAAATTATATTATTCTTATTGTGTCTTGTATGGATTTGAATTATCTTTCATTTTCATCAATTTTGAGGGTCTAATATTAAGATTTGAGTGATTTTTCTTCATTTTACTAAAGCAACCTTGTTATCTCTATGTTAAGGGTTGAAGGTCATTTAAAATGGTAAATTGATCCATTCCACTCATTGTACCTACTATAAATCATGAAATGGGTGCAATACATTGTTAATTAGGTTTCCTCACAATTCTGTAAGCAGAGGAGTCAAGTTGAGAGAATTGGGGTGATGCCCTGGTGCTGGTCAATGTGTTTTTCCATGTGAAAAATGAGGTGTTTGAGAAGGGTTTTGTCAAATTGTTGAAGGAATAGTATATGTAAGGGTTGATTAACCTTTTAAAAGGTATTTTTGGCCTTTTGGATGCATTGTTTGTGTTTGGTAAGCTTGAGAGTTATGATTTTCAATAAACCCTAAGTTATTTGCATGAAAAGAGAGGGTTAGGTGGATTAGCTTCCTAGAAGATTTGGATCTAAGAATTTTTGGTGGAATTTGTGGTTTCGTATCATAGTTAGTGACTTTCAAGTGATTTTTTGTGAAAAAAAATTGATTAGAAGATACTTCCTTTGATAAATAGGGCTAATTGGTGTCCTAAAAGATAGGGAAACCTATTGGATCTCTAGATTGTTCCATCGAAACCACTTGAAACCTTTTGGTATGTTGTGTTGGGTTCTATGTTGAGTCTTTATTGATGTTTGATAGGAATTTGTATGTCCTCTAAAATATATCTTCAAAAGTTGGGTTTTGAGGGCTACAAGCCTCTAGTTGTGTGTTCAGGGAAAGTTGAGTGTTTTTTGTTCAAGGGAAGGTTTCTTGTTTGATTCAAATCAATTTGAGTTGGATTGGGGTGTCTACCACCTAGGTTGCTATCAAGTGGTATCAGAGCACAATTATTAGATCTCTTGTATGTGATTTGGTTGAATTTTGCAAGTTGGATGGTGAAAAGACAAGTTTGGAAAAATGTCTTCGAAAGGTGTTGGTGTCGCTAGAGAGTTGCAAGAACTAAAGGAGAAACATGTTAAGCTTTTGGAGTCACACAATGTTGTATTGGAAAGGCTTGCTGCCTTGGATACAAAGAAGAGAAGAGATGAGAATGATGAGAGTGAAACAGAGGAGGGAGATGAAGAATATGAAGATGTGGATGAGGAGTTAGACCCTGAAGATTAGAGGATGGAAAAGTTGCTCAAGGTAGTCAAAGGTGATTCACATAAGGTAAAGTTTGATCTACCTATGTATGGTGGAAATTTAAATGAGGAAGAGTTTCTTGACTGGATTGTAGCCATGGACAACCACTTTGAAAGTGAAGACATTTCAAATGAGAAAAAGGTGAAGGTGGAAAAAACAAACGAAAAGGTCATGCTCTTCTATGGTGGTGTTAGGTCTCAAAAATGTTGGTTTGAAACCACAAGAGGTTGCCAATCTCTTGATATATTTTTGGCTAATGTACAAGGCCAAATGATGAATTTGAACCTTCTTCTCTTTAGGATCTACCATACCTAGGTGGGTAAACCTATGCAAGTAGAGAATACTTAAACAATGTGTTTCCTACTTAAGCAATTTTTCCACAATGGCAATTGGTAGTGGAGAGATGCAAACCTATTTAGTATGAATTGTATAAGCAATATAAAGGTAAAATTTAATATGTTCAGTTAATAGATGTGATGCTTTGGAATTAATTTAATGAAACTAAATGAATAAAATGGGTGAGACCAATGCCTTGTTGGGTATATGGAGTCAAGTGAAAGTCTAAGATAAGTGCCTTGTATTTGGCAGAAATTCTAATTGTTCGGCATACCAATATTAGTTTATAACTTGTATAAACATGCAAGAATGTAATTACCAGGTTCTTCTTAGTGATCCAAATGACACTTCTAAATAACTATAGATGAATAAAATGATTTAATCTTTACTTGAAAGAACCAATAAATCATACCACACAAGTACAACAAATGTGGATTAATAAATTGAGTATATACTTGATATATCAATTTAAATAACAAAGAAATATCAACCTTGGAGACAACCTGACAATATTTTTCAATTAATTCAACAAAAAATTGACACCAATATGATGCCATGAAATCAAAGCTCTTTCATTGATTTCTCCAGAATTTCATACATGCATCATGGTCTGTGAAATGTAGACATTATCCCTATTCGCCTATTAATTTTTCTATCTCTAATCTAATGTCCCCTTTTCGTCTTGGTCTCTCAAATTTATATGAGAGGAAACAAGCTTTAGACCAAAGGTCATGCATTTTGGTAACAAAATATAGTCATGAAATTAAGCATAACTAAAATAATTAAAAACAAACATGTGCTCGAATCTATTAGTCTTTGAGTAAAAAGCACATGGTCATCTAAGACCTGTGCAAAGCCTTTACTGTATGATTAATCTTTCCTTGTAATGATGATGATCAATCCTTGTCTGAGCCCAGATACTTCTCTTGCCATTTACTTATTTCCAAATCATTTGGCCATTTGAATTCTTGAGTAGCAGTAAGATTTGTGAGATGACTCTTCCATCTATTATCGAGCAAGTTCTTGACATCTACCACAAATTTTGTGTATCCATCGTCTAGTATTACAGTTCCATCAAGCAAAGTATGAAACTAGTCAATGCTAATATTCCCATCATTCTGTATGTGTGTCAAATACTAAGAGACCATCTGATCAAATTCACCTTTCCACTCATCCACACCTTTTAGTTGATTATATTCTTTAATGAATGAAGGGCTAAAGATGTGTTTTATAGAATCAAATGCATTCCTTCTATTCTTCACCTTCTTTTTCATATCTATTAAATATTTGTGCTCCTCAATTACCCCCTTCACCATTTCCTCAGTAGGCTTGAGTCTTGGAGGGGCATCTAGATCCCTTTGTGTTGTCGTGCAAAGAGTAGTTAGAATGTGATAAGTAGGTTGCCACTTTTTCTAAAGTTCCTCAAGGATAGGGGAATTTGCATTTATCTGTTCCAAGGCTTTAACCATATTGCTAAAGATTTCATGTACTCCAACTATTTTTTCCTTCAATATCTCAATTATGTGCTCCAATATTTTTCTCAGGGTATCTAGGATGTGACTCTTGACATCTTCCATATTATGTTTCTTTAGCCTATCAATTTCATCATTCAATTATTGAATTTGTTGGTTTTTAGCCTGGAGAGGTGGGTGATAAACAACTATCTCATCCCCCCTCACTATTGTAGCCTACTGTAATTGTTGTTTCAACTTGAAATTTTCAATAAACAACTTATTTAATTCATCATTTGACAATTTCAATCTTTTCTCATATTTAGTAATTTTCTTCTCCATGTTTTCCACCACATCTTTGGTGAACATTGTTGAATGCATAGTTATGGTTGCATCCTCTATTGGAGTTGTATCTTACGTTGTCCTCACCATGGTTGACCCTCTCATTTCTTGCACCACATCTAGGAGTCTAGGCTTCCTTGTGTTTTTTTGTTTTGTACATAAGGCAAGGGTTTGAGTGGTAGGGTTATACCCTATTCCTAATACACCTTCCTCTAATTCAAACTCTACAACTAAGATTGGATCATCTTGTGTTCTAAGTTGATAAAAAAGAAATGCCTTAGAGAGCTCCATCCCTAGTATGATCAACATGTTACTTTTCGGTACTAACTCTCTTGC